>JAKOGI010001063.1:0-15000 GCA_029747015.1 Carnegiea gigantea
TATATATATATATATATATGTACATGTACATGTATATGCGTGTGTGTGTGTGTGTTTGTGTGCACTCGCGTGTGTTTGTATGTGTGTTTGTGAGTGTACGTATGTATGTTTGCTTGCATGTGTATATGTGTATAAATGTAATAGCCAAACCCTAAATTATTTAATGATGTTTTTTTTAATTTAATTACCTCATGTTCAAGATTTTTTTTTCAAAATTATTCATCGCTTATTCACCCCGGTGGGGAAAAAGTTATTTGGCCCTCACTCCGCATTTCGATTTTTATTTGTTTATTTAATTGATTAACGAAAGCCTTGGAAGAGTTGATTGTAGGCCCTAACAAGCTTAATCTAAGTAATTTATTTTATTTTTCGTAAAATTACTGTAACACCCCTCTACCCCCGAGGGATGTCACACCGCCAGGATCCTCCGAGGAAGACCCCTAAGGCTGTCGTAACTAATGGCTTTCTTAAACATTTTACCTAACTTTAGGTTAGTTAGGGAAATTCTAGAACGAAACTGCAAGAGTTCCGTCAGTAATTGCAACGTTTGTAAAGTTCGCATTGCGAACCTAAGGGGTACCTGTGAGTTTGCAATAAAATTTCAACAAAAACTAAAAGTTTCCCACGAGTCACACACTCGGGGTTGAAGCTTATGCCTTTACAATTCTTATTTGAATAATTTACATAGGTTTACACCACCAGAGCCACTACATGCTTATTTCATGCATTTCCTTGACCAAAATATTAATTCAGGTAGCTTCATAAACATTGGTTCTCAGGTACACCTGCAAGAACGACTGGTAGTCCTAGAAAGCAGGCAGGTTCTTTCATTCATTCACCACCTGGGAGAAAAAGGGGAAAGGAAATGGAGTGAGCCACCACATGCTCAGTGAGTGTTCCTCCACTCTTTAAAACAAAACCTTTTACAAGCAATATTACTTATAATATGCACTTAACAAGCAGTTAAGTAATACTAACGTGGTATTAAGCTACATATCATAGCTCATAGGTTATTGGCTAGACATTCAGGTATGATAGATTTTTAGTTTTGAATAACGTTGGCATGTTGGGAACTTGCTTACACATCATGTGATTCTAAAACATAAACATTGGATGCACTATCACTTACATACTCAATATGTACTTTTAAACGTCATTACGTGATGCACTATGAGAAACATGGTCACACACACTACTTGAAGTCACATATATCCATGCTTAGGAACCCTTTTTCGTTAGGCACGTGTAGAAATGTTCTTATCCTTCTTTGTAAACACTTTATAAAAACAAAGCATTTACAAGTAATACTACTCATACTAACCACGTATCAAGCATTTATGTATTATCAATCATCATATTAAGCTATATGACACCCTCGTAGGCTATTCACATGTCAAACATTCATTCATTTGGGAGAGATGCCTTCGTTCATAGAACTTTTAACATACTATAAACTTTCTTTCTCAATTCATGTACTTTGAATCAAACAGGTTTGATATAGAAAAGGATGAGGTCATATGATATTAGAATCCACATTCAAACATGCTTAAGAATCATTTCATAAAGCATTCATTGAAAACTTTCTTTCTTTCATTGAAAACATTTTTCTTAACCTCTTAAGGCTCTTGTCCTTTTAAAAGAGATTTCATTTCGTATTGATCATACAACGACCCTTATAAGCTTTTCATACTTCATTCCATATAGCCTCTTAGGGCCCATAAAAACTTTCTTTCCTTTTGAAACACTTAAAATGGCAAAGGCCAATTGCTTTTCTTAGCTTAGTAGGCAAATACCTCTGGCATAAGATTATTACAGGGTGCTGATTGCGTGAGATCTATTCTCAACCCCATAGTGAGACCTAACGCTTACGCTAAGCTCTTACTCCTGGGATGGTTACATAACATATAGAATCATTACATTACCCTCGTCAGGGTCTTCTAGGGTTTCCTAGTACCATGACTTATCCCCTAGGCAACATCATTCATATCATATTGTCCGAATCACATTATCTTAGCCAATTTAAAGCGTATGGGCCAGAACGGCTAATAACGTTGTTGTTTCTTCTAGTAAAATCACTTATCATACAATTCACACCTTTATAAAACATTTTAGGGATTCCCCCGTTCAAGCAGGTTCACTCCCAAATAATGTTTGTGTAGCTAAAATAGGCCATTGCTTACTATTAGTCATGGCTATTATTAGTTTGAAAACACAAGAAATGTTCCTTGTCAAATCACTACACTCTCACGCATAATGCATCATAATAACATAAAAGGGGAGGGATTTACACGTATTACATTCAAGCACTTCATAATCATTTCAATAACACAATGAGCCACACACGGCCTCGCAATCCACACAATTGTGGTTAATTCACAACCCAGGCTCCCTCCTCACAAGCACCACACCACAAGAATCTCGAACCACTCATAGTTCTTCCTTAAACCATCCAACTACCATCTCGGTTTTACAATTCATTAATCATAACATATTATCATGCTAGCTTATAAGGAGGTAGGGTTTAGGTACTTACCTGTGCAAGCAGCACCATTCAGCGGTGCGTTACAGCAAGCATACATGCATATATATACAATCACATCCATATATATAACTATGGTACCTTACTTAGCAAATCAAGCATGAATTGACTCTAAGCATTTGTAGGTCACTATGAAGTTATTAAACGAACAAGAGTTAACTAATCGTACATATATCAATCCTAAACATTTATGGTTTACTTCGAAGTTATTATACGAACATGAGTTAACTAATCGTGCCCATTTTGATTCTGAGCATTTATAGCTTAGTTCGAAGTTATTTAACGAACAAGAGTTAACTAATCGTACATTTATCAATCCTAGACATTCGTAAATCATTTCGAAGTTAACAAACAATTATGGAATAATTAAACATACATACATTAATTCTAACTATTTATAATCCATTTCGAAGTTAGAAAATGATTATGAATTAACTAAACACATATATGTCGTTTCTAAACATTTATAATCCACTTCGAAGTTAATAAACGATTATGAATTAACAAAGCGCACGTACGTCGATTCCAAACATTTATATTTTACTTCGAAGTTAGTTTTCAGGCATGTATTAACTTAATGTATTCGAATCGAATCTAAACATGCATAATTCACTTCGAACTAAATTTTCAGGCATGAATTAACTAAATAGGTTCGAATAGAATCTAAACATGCATAATTCATTTCGAACTAAATTTTCAGGCATGAATTAACTGAATATGTTCAAATAGAATCTAAACATGCATAATTCACTTTGAACGAAATTTTCAGGTATGAATTAACTGAATAGGTTCGAATAGAATCTAAATATGCATAAACTGAATTGAAATTGATTCAAACAGGGGCATGCTTCATAGGAATGACATCAAATTGGTTCTGAGCATAACAAGTAGCCTACTGATGCATAATTGAATAAGAATTCTACTACACAGCATATTTTCATTCCCTCATTCACATTCCCAGTAAACATAGCTAGCCCTATACTAACATGCAACATCGATCTTGGCTTAAACATTTTCGAATGTAGTAATAGTTTAGGAGAAGAGAAACACTTACTTGAATTAGCCTAATTTCAACTCAAACACCAACAATTGCACGCCCTAATCTGCTGGACCCGAACCTTAGCCCGAATGCTTGGAAAACCCAGACCGCAGCTCCCAGTTTTGATGGCGTTTGAAGGTGATTTGGGTTGAATTCGACCCCCAAATATATAAGTGAGGTCGTGTGTGGTGTGGGTCGTCGGATTCCGGCACGTGGGTGGCAGATTTGGGCGGTGGATGCGTGGGTTTTTTTGGGTTGTTTTGGCCGTGAGAAGTGGGAGATGGGGAGTAGTGTGGTGGACGGCAGTGATGCGTAGGTAGGGAACCGGTGGCTATCTTCTCTCGCCAGTGACACGTGGCCGATGGCGGTGACGCCAGACGCCGGCCAGTAGTTGCCGGTGAGAGAGAGAGAGAGAGAGAGAGAGAGAGAGAGAGCGAGCGTTAGAGAGAGAGAGAGAGAGGTGGGTGTCGGGGTCTCGGGTCCAGGCACCCGAATTAGCCCCCCCTCGCTTTTCTAATTTCCTTTTTCCTTTTTTTGTTTTGCTCAATTAGCACAATTCAACTAGGTTCTGGTCCCGAACTCGTTAGCAGTTAGACTAAACTCGAGTTAAAATGTCCTACAACTAACATTTTAATTTAAACTTTGAAAATCGACCAAATAAAACGAAAACGATTTTAAGAACTCGGGTTAGCATCGATTCAATAATTTTATAAATAAGTAACGTCAGTAATAACATAAATCATATAGTCATCCTTTTTAGTGAAATTAATAGTTAAAAATGCACACAGTTGACCTGATACCTTTGTTGAAATATAATTCAAATGCAGATTCGTAAATTTAGCAACTGAAACAGTTTGTCAGCAGTAGAATGAAAGTGCGGCCCTCGCACTCTCCCCTCCTAAAAGAATTTCGTCCTCGAAATTGCTTATCTGATAGAAATAGCACGGGGTATTTTTCACACATTTCGCTTTCTAATTCCCAAGTTGCTTCTGCCATCTTGGGGTGTTTCCATAATACCTTAACATACGAAATGCTTCTATTTTTAGGCTTCTTCTCCTTTTTCTCCAAAATCCGAATGGGTTCCTCTACATAGGTGAGATTTTCTTTGACTTGCGGGGGTTCATCGATATGCCATCTTTAGTCACTAGATGTCCCAGAAATTGCACCTTTTCTAACAAAAACTCGCACTTTTTCAGCTTGGGATATAGCTTGTGCTCTTCTAGGGTTTTCAACATTATTCATAAGTGGTTTTCATGTTTTTCCCTGGTCTTGGAGTACACCAGGACATCATTGATGAATACCACTACGAATTCATCAAGGAAGGGTCCAAAGACTCTGTTCATTAAGTCCATAAAGAAGGCAGGAGCATTAGTTAATCCAAATGGTAAGACCAAGAACTCGTAATGCCCGTATCGAGTGTGAAGGGCAGTTTTAGGCACATCTTCCTTCTTGATCTTCAATTGACGGTACCCCGATCTCAAATCAATCTTTGAGATCACTAAAACACCGGCCAACTGGTCCAACAAGTCGTCAATTCGAAGAAGTGGGTATTTATTATTAATCGTCACCTTGTTTAGCTCTCGATAGTCGATACATAACCTCAAACTTCCATCTTTCGTTTTCACAAATAACACTGGTGCTCCCCAGGGTGAAATACTAGGTTGAATTAACCCCTTGTCTAGTAACTCCTGCAACTAAGTTTTCAATTCCGTCAATTCAGCAGGTGCCATTCGATAAGGTGCCTTAGATATTGGGGCAGTTCCAGGTACAAGTTCAATAGTAAACTCGATTTCTCGGTCAGGTGGTAGTCCCAGTACCTCTTGAAATTCCCGCGGGAATTCCCTTGCTACTGGAACCTCGTTCAGGTTTAGGTCTTCTGGTTCTGTGGCCTCAATTGCACACAGATAACCCTGACATCCTTTTCTAAGCATCTTGATTTCTTGCATAGCAGATACAGTTGGAATGGTAACTTGGTGGCCACTTCCCTTAAAGGTTACTCTTTCCCCATCAGGGGCCGAGAAGGTAACTAACTTTCTTTCACAGTCAATAGTAACTTTATACCTAGTTAACCAATCCATCCCTAGAATAACATCCCAGCCTTGTATATCTAGTTGTACTAAATCTACAGGGAGAACTCTCCCTTCCAACTGAATAGTATAGGTTTTTGAAAACAAGATCAGTGTAGTAAGTAGATCCTAAGGGAGTGATCACATATAGTTGCACATCCATCTCAATAGGCTTGCTAGCAAGTTTCTTTGCAAAGGCAGGATTTACAAAAGAATGTGTTGCTCCCAAATCAAATAAAACATGAGCGTAAAGATGTTTGATAAGGAGGGTACCTGATGCAGTGACAGTGGGGTCCTCTGCCTCTTCACCTTCCAGAGAAAACACTCAGCCACCTACTTGCAGCCTCTTTCCACCTCCGTTGCCCCTCAAGGTTGCATTCATAGGAGGGCGACCTCTTTGTGGGACTGGATTAGCTCCTTTGCCTGAGCCTTGTGTGCTGCTTTGTCGATTCCATGCCTTCTTGGGGCAGTTTGCAATCTTGTGATATGTAGCACCACACCCATAGCATTCTTGTGTACCATATCTACACTGACCAGAATGCATACGCCCACACTGGTTGCAGGGCTCCATCTCTTGCCTCGGCATGACTTGTTTTCCCTTGCCCCGGTTGTTGAAGTTTCTGGATTTGCTGCTCCCCTGGGCGCTAGATCCTCCTGGGCCAAATTTCCTTTTGGCTAAGCCCATTCGCCGACTTTCAGCCTTATGCTCTTCTATAACTCAGGCTACTTTAACTGCTCTTTGATACATCTCCTGGAAACTAGTGAAGACATGCCCAGCTGTCGTCCGTTTAATTGGTCCTCTCAAACCTTGTCAAAATGATCCATTTTCATCTCCTCGGTGGCGACCTGGTTTAGTGCGAAGTGACTAAGCTCATTAAACTTCGCAGCGTATTCCATTACGCTTATTTGCCCCTATTTCAGGCATAAAAACTCTTGTTCCTGAGCCCTTTTCATGTCCCGAGGATAATATTGGGCATCCATCATAGTTTTCAGCTGTTCCTAAGTTAAAGCTGGTTCACCAGCTTGGGGTTTGACAGTCCCCTACCAGAATTCGGCCTCTTTTTCAAATTGATGGGTCGCTAGGTGCACTTTAAAGCCTTTAGGGCAGTCCATAACCTCGAATAGGTTCTCCATTCTTCTCAACCACTCCTCATACGTAAGGGGGTCAGTTCCACTGCCAAACTTAGGTGGCTTTAGCTTGTTAAACTGACAAATCATTTCCAAGGCAGTTGGCTCCGCCACCAGGTCCGTTCGAGGAGGTATTGGCTGCACAACTGTTTATGCAAAGTTACTTAGTTTTATGTATGAAAATAGATTTGTCAAAGGTATTTAAAAGCATAGTACAATATTAGATAGGATTTATAATTTTTAAGTATTGGTGCGATCCTACTCTGGTCGCACGAACACTTCTTTTTCCTTACTAAAAACACGCATTCACACTTTACGAAACATGGCGGTAATACCCCTGCTCATTCATTCATTTCGAGGGTACACTTAGCTTGGAAGTCATCTAAGAGCTTCTGACAAACTAACGCCTTAGGGAGGAAAGGAACCAGGAGGCTAAACTAGTTATGACTTATTTAGATACATTGCATACATTACCAACTTTGGGTTACACACGACTCTAATCATCTCCTGAGGAATCTCCCCCAGTAGGGTAATCTATCGCTGGCTTATTCGAGTCTTCAGACTCAACTGGGGCTAAGAGCTCTTGTAGTACTGGAGTAGGAGTGCACTTTATGTTAGGCATCTCATCCACTAGTTCTTCCATTTTAAGCATGGTAGCTTGCCATCCCCGAGGATAGTACGCTCCATAGGCATCCATCTAGCGTACCCACATCACGGTAACTCGCTTATAGCGCGCTGCTTGAGGCACTTTAGTGAAAAGACGCCTCATTTGGCGAAATTCCACTTGATTTCTCTGAGCCACAGTGGTGGGGAGGCGTTAGCACACTGCAGGTTGGATGAGCTCGGTCTGGACAAGTTGGACGGCAGTTGCATTTCTCTGGCGTGAAATGAGTCCCAAGTGATCTACGTAGCGCTCAGCTCATAGTAGGAGTAAGGGGCACATTCCTCCCTACATAAGGTTAAATGTCATAAGGTGATGGTCACTTCCTTCCACTTTCCGTCCAAGGGCATTTTCCTTATAAAGCTTGTTGCCCAAATACTTTGACTGATTCCGTTGGGCACTCTTCGGCTATGCTCCTCCATTGCTTGCCAGAATATAACCGTATTCCATACGGCCAACCAAAAAGGTAGGTAAACATGATCGACGATGTGAAAAACCATCCTACACTACCACACTGGGTTAGGAATAAAACTAACAAGCATGTATTTGTATGGGAGTCCTAAGCCGTGTTTCTAGTTCGTGCACACAAGTATGCAGAGCAAGCACATAATAAGCTCATGTAAGCACTTTAAAGCACATATTTCACTAACTAAAACTCCTAACGTCACATCTAAATGCATATGCAAACCTATGGCTCTGATACCACCCAATATAACACCCCTCTACCCCCGAGGGATGTCACACCGCCAGGATCCCCCGAGGGAGACCCCTAAAGCTGTCGTAACTAATGGCTTTCTTAAAGATTTTACCTAACTTTAGGTTAGTTAGAGAAATTCTGGAACGAAACTGCAAGAGTTCCGTTTGTAATTGCAATGTTTGTAAAGTTCGCATTGTGAACTTAAGGGGTACTTATGAGTTTACAATAAAATTTCAACAAAAACTAAAAGTTTCCCACGAGTCACATACTCGAGGTTGAGGCTTATGCCTTTACAATTCTTATTTGAATAATTTACATAGGTTTACACCACCAGAGCCACTACATGCTTGTTTCATGCATTTCCTTGACCAAAATATTAATTCAGGCAGCTTCATAAACATTGCTTCTTAGGTACACCTACAAGAACGACTGGTAGTCCTAGAAAGCAAACAGGTTCTTTCATTCATTCACCACCTGGGGGAAAAAGGGGAAAGGAAATGGAGCGAGCCACCACATGCTCAGTGAGTGTTCCTCCACTCCTTAAAACAAAACCTTTTACAAGCAATATTACTTATAATATTCACTTAATAAGCAGTTAAGTAATATTAACGTGGTATTAAGCTACATATCACAGCTTGTAGGTTCTTGGCTAGACATTCAAGCATGATAGATTCTTAGTTTCGAATAACGTTGGCATGTTAGGAACTTGCTTACACATCATGTGATTCTAAAATATAAACATTGGATGCACTGTCATTTACATACTCAACATGCACTTTTAAACATCATTACGTGATGCACTATGAGAAACATGGCCACACACACTACTTGAAGTCATATACATCCATGCTTAGAAACTCTTTTCGTTAGGCACGTGTAGAAACTTTCTTTTCCTTCTTTGTAAACACTTTATAAAAACAAGGCATTTACAAGCAATACTACTCATACTAACCACGTATCAAGCATTTATGTATTATCATTCATCATATTAAGCTATATGACACCCTTGTAGGCTATTCAGATGTCAAAAATTCATTCATTTGGGAGAGATGCCTTTATTCATGGAACTTTTAACATACCCTAAACTTTCTTTCTCAATTCATGTACTTTGAATTAGATAGGTTTGATATAGAAAAGGATGAGGCCATATGATATTAGAATCCACATTCAAACATGCTTAAGAATCATTTCATAGAGCATTCATTGAAAACTTTCTTTCTTTCATTGAAAACATTTTTCTTAACCTCTTAAGGCTCTTGTCCTTTTAAAAGAGATTTCATTTCGTATTGATCATACAACGACCCTTATAAGCTTTTCATACTTCATTCCATATGGCCTCTTAGGGCCCATAAAAACTTTCTTTCCTTTTGAAACACTTCAAATGGCAAAGGCCAATTGCTTTTCTTAGCTTAGTAGGAAAATAATTTTGGCATAAGATCATTACAGGGCGCTGATTGGGTGAGATCTTTTCTCAACCCCATAGTGAAACCCAACACTCACAACAAGCTCTTACTCCCGGGACGGCTACATAACATATTGGATCTTTACATTACCCTCGTCAGGGTCTTCTAGGGTTTCCTAGTACCAGGACTTATCCCCTAGGCAACATCATTCATATCATATTGTCCGAAGCACATTATCTTAGCCTATTTAAAGCGTATGGGCCAGAACGGCTAATAACTTTGTTGTTTCTTCTGGTAAAATCACTTATCATATAACTCACACTTTTATAAAACGTTTTAGGGATTCCCCTGTTCAAGCAGGTTCATTCTCAAATAATGTTTTTGTAGCTAAAATAGGCCATTGCTTGCTATTAGTCATGGCTATTATTAGTTTGAAAACATGAGAAACATTCTTTATCAAGTCACCACACTCTCACGCATAATACATCATAATAACGTAAAAGGGGAGGGATTTACACGTATTACACTCAAGTACTTCATAATCATTTCAACAACACAATGAGCCACACACGGCCTTGCAATCCATAGAATTGCGGTTAATTCACAAGCCAGGCTCCCTCCTCACAAGCACCGTATCACAAGAACCTCGAACCACTCATAGTTCTTCCTCAAACCATCCAACTACCATCTCAGCTTTGCAATTCTTTAATCATAACATATCACCATGCTAGCTTATAAGGAGGTAGGGTTTAGGTACTTACCTAGGCAAGCAGCACCATTCAGCGGTGCATTACAGCAAGCATGCAGACATATATATACAATCACATCCACATATATAACTATAGTACCTTACTTAGCAAATCAAGCATGAATTGACTCTAAGCATTTGTAGTTCACGTCGAAGTTATTGAACGAACAAGAGTTAACTAATCGTACATATATCAATCCTAAACATTTATGGTTTACTTCAGAGTTATTATACGAACGTAAGTTAACTAATCGTACCCATTCGATTCTAAGCATTTATAGCTTAGTTCGAAGTTATTTAACGAACAAGAGTTAACTAATCGTACATTTATCAATCCTAGACATTCGTAAATCATTTCGAAGTTAATAAACGATTATGGAATAACTAAACATGCATACATTAATTCTAAGTATTTGTAATCCATTTCGAAGTTAGAAAACGATTATGAATTAACTAAATGTACATACGTCGTTTCTAAACATTTATAATCCACTTCGAAGTTAATAAACGATTATGAATCAACTAAACACACGTACGTCGATTCCAAACATTTATAATTTACTTTGAAGTTAGTTTTCCGGCATGCATTAACTTAATGTATTCGAATTGAATCTAAACATGCATAATTCACTTCGAACTAAATTTTCAGGCATGAATTAACTGAATAGGTTCGAATAAAATGTAAACATGCATAATCCACTTCGAACTAAATTTTCAGGCATGAATTAACTGAATAGGTTCAAATAGAATCTAAACATGCATAATTCACTTCGAACTAAATTTTCAAGCATGAATTAACTGAGTAGGTTCGAATGGAATCTAAACATGCATAAACTAAATTGAAATTGATTCAAACAGGGGAATGCTTCACAGGAATGATAGCAAATTGGCTCTGAGCATAACAAGCAGCCTACTGATGCATAATTGAATAAGAATTCTAGTACACGGCTTATTTTCATTCCCTCATTCACATTCCCAGTAAACATAGCTAGCCATATACCAACATGCAACATCGATCCTGGCTTAAACATTTTCGAATGTACTAATAGTTTAGGAGAAGGGAAACACTTACTTGCATTAGCCTAATTTCAACTCAAACACCAACAATTTCACGCCCTAATCTACTAAACCCGAACCCTAGCCCGAATGCTTGGAAAACCCAGACCTCATGCTCCCGATTTTGATGGCGTTTGAAGGTGGTTTGGATCGAATTCGACCCCCAAATATATAAGGGAGGTCATTTGTGGAGTGGGTGGCTGGATTCCGGCACGTGGGTGGTGGATTTGGGCGGTCGACGCGTGGGTTTTTCTGGGTTGTTTTGGCTGTGAGAAGTGGGAGGTGGGGAGTGGCGTGGTGGACGGCAATGACCTGTGAATAGGGGACCACTGGCTACCTCCTCTCACCGGCGACGCGTGGCGGACAACGGTGACGCCAGACACCGGCCAGTAGTTGCCGGTGATAGAGAGAGAAAGAGAGAGCGAGCGTTAGAGACAGAGAGAGGGGTGGGTGTCGGGGGTCTCGGGTCCAGGCACCTGAATTAGCCCCCCTCCCTTTTCTAATTTCCTTTTTCCTTTTTTTTTTGTTGCTCAATTAACACAATTCAGCAAGGTTCTGGTCCCGAACTCGTTAGCAGTTAGACTAAACTCGAGTTGAAACGTCCTACAGCTAACATTTTTATTTAAACTTCGAAAATCGACCAAATAAAATGAAAACGATTTTAAGAACTCGGGTTAGCATCGATTCAATAATTTTATAAATAAGTAACGTCAGTAATAACATAAATCATATAGTCGTCGTTTTTAGTGAAATTAATAGTTGAAAATGCACATAGTTGACCTGATACCCTTGTTGAAATATAATTCAAATGCAGATTTGTAAATTTAATAACTGAAACAGTTTGTCAACAATAGAATGAAAGTGCGGCCCTTACAATTGCAAAAAAATAATTTTGAGCTTCGTAAAAACGTTGTCGTTACGGAGTGTTCTATTCCCGAACCCAACTTATTTTGAACGATTTGAAGCCCAACAAGTTTGCTTATTAACATAACTAATTATCATGATTAAGCTTAACCATGGTTGGCACAAAAAGGTTACTTTACTAGTTAAAAACGCAGTCAAGAGTTAGATTAGTCAACAAAACACAACTCAATCCAAAACTCCATTTTCTCTCTCCTCTTTCTCTCCCCCACGACAGAAGCTCTCAGACAGTTTTGGCTATTTTTCGGCCAGTTTTCTGGCTAATCCCGGTGACCTCTAACCTCCTCGACATCCTAGTACCTCTAGCCGCCATCCTCCATCATCAAAACCTCTAAACATCACCTCCATCTTTACTTATTTTCAAGCAAAGTAAGTAATCTTGAAACTTGATCTTGTTAGTTTTGCTTTTTATTTTAGTTTTGATTCTTGTTTTGATGTTGGTGATCTTTAATCAGTTACTTTGATAAGAAATAAGAGTTATTTTGGTGCTGATCATGGTGGAGTTGAGGTTGGATCATGCTAGGGTTAGGGTTAATCCTTAATCATGCAAGCTTGATGTTAAAGTGTTGGATTTTGATTGTTTTATCTTTGATTTGGTCTTCTTCTAACCTATTGGTGTTTATGATGATATTTTTGGTGATTTCAAATGAGTTGGAGTGAGTTCAAGTTGGCCATAAACTAGGGTTTTGGCAAGTAATGTATGGTTTGGATTAAACTAGCATTAAGTTTAGTTTATGTGTGTATTTGATTGAAAATTGATCTTTATTGGATATGGGTATGAAGTGAATTTGAGTGTGATAATTTTGTATGATGTTAGGATGGATCAAAACTTGTTTACATGCTTTTAAGGAATGGTTTAGGTTGAGGATTTGTGTTAAAAAAAAAAGAGAGAGAAAAGCTAAAATAGTGAGGGCTAGAAATTTCAGGAAAAAAGGATAGACTTCATGATTAAACTGATAATGATCTGCTCACTGGAAAATTATGATTTTTGGTTGCTGGATAGTTCAGTGTGTTATCTTTCAAATACCTTTTGAATCGCCTTAATCTGAGATCTCTGGAAAAAGTCAGGGTCGTTTATGCAAAACTGTATAGAATGGACCAAAACTGACATGCTTATGTTCTAGCTTCATTTTGGGAATTCTATTTTAGGAGTCAAGCTTGTTGTTCTAAATGAAAGATTTTTGGGACTTCCTAATCTTTCTATATTGGGGTTTTGAGTCATAATTAGAGGTCAAATGTCTAAGTTCTGAGTCATTCTTTCTAAGCCCTGTTATGCTTTTACTTTTCTTTTACTAAATTATTAGTTATGAAATAAATATTTTTGCTAACCGTATGTTCCTACAACGATAATTTTGTATAGAATTAGGGTCTAATCTATCATTCCTTCCACTTTTGCATATAATATGGTTTGATGAGCTTACATTTAAAAATTCCAGGTATGTTCATTATCTGTATCTTTGGAAATCAGCGCGTATTTATCAAAATTATAGTGTTTTGGTAAGTACATCAATCAATCAGTTTAATCAGTGATTTATCACATAATTAGTAACTCCATCAGTTATCAATTACAGGGTATTGCCCTTCAGTTGCCCACACGGCTTCAGGCTAGGTCCCAACCGGCTTGGCAGGTATACACTTATCTTCAGATCGTAACAGTTACTCAGGGTTCACTATCAGATAATAATTGATAATGCAGTTTCATATTTACCTCATTCCCTATTTTTAATTAAAAATGAGTTACAATATGGCCCAACAAGTTTTTTTTCATGAACATTTAACAATACGGGAATGCATGTACTGAGCTTTGGCTCGCAGTTCGAAATGTTTTCATGTTTTGTTTTAGGAAACCATTTAGTGAATCGCCCTCAGGCAGGCAGGACAGTTGAAGATGATAAGTGATCCAGGAAGTCTATATGGATTGGTGATGTATTATCGTTGAGATGTTTATAACACAGTATTGTGATATATTTTGGTGTGAAAACTGTATATTTTATCAGAATTCTATATTTTGGTGTAATCCTTAAGATGTTTGAATGGTTTTGATGTTAGAACAGTTTCTATATTCATCTAAATGATCTGATGGGTTGTGATGGTGTGAATGTCTTTGGTGGTAAACATTAGTTATTATGGCTAAGTTTATCATGTACAAGTAAGGCCTTGTCCTCACTAGACGACGGTAACGTCTGATCATTTGGGTTATCATGTCTAATTGAGAAATCTGATGAAAGAATCACAAACAGTGATTTATGTACATTTGGGGCATTACAGATTTGGTATCAGAGCCAGGTTGAGATTTTTCTTTATGGAATCTGGAGTTTAGAAATCAGAGGGTGAGAATGGTTGGCACTGAGGGCCACTATATACTGCTAGAGTGATATTAGAAGCATAGTAACGATATTATAAATGTAGGTTGCTTACATTTGCATGTTCTGTAATTATGGTTATGTATGCCTCTCATATATGTCTTTTCTTTGTTAGATGGATCCTTATGGTGTTAACATGATGTCAGGTGTATCTATGGCTGCTCATATTGCACTGCTGCATGCTAGTATAGGGGCTCATGCATAGGATCCTCTCTCTAAGTTTCACAGTATTACAGTCCGTGCACATAGACTGCTCTAGTCCTTACCCGTAATTCAACCGTGGGTGGAGTTTAGGCTCCGTTATCATCGCTATATAGTAACAGGGAACCCAGGTTAGGATGGGCCTAGGTTTCAGACCCAGAGGGCTTGGACTACTATC
>JAKOGI010001063.1:20000-27500 GCA_029747015.1 Carnegiea gigantea
ATTCATTTTGGGCCACGCCTTACAATTCAAGTTTCATTTACCATAGTAATTTTAGAAAAATTGATAGTAGGCCTCGATAATTATGATTTAAAGATTAAATTATTTTTCATGATATCACAGCTAATTTTGAGCAACGAAAAATTTATCTCACTCGGTTTAATTTACTTTCCGAACCCAAACTCATTTAAGGCCAATTTTGGCCCAACAAGTTCCTAATCCATTTGTTTAGCTAATTACCATCATTAATCCTAATTATAGTTAGCAAATATATTAATTTGGGGGTTTACATTTTTAGCCAAGTGTTTTACTTTAATTTTCAGCCAAGTGTTTTTGCTTACTCAAGTTAGTGATCTTTTTATTTCACACAAGCAAGACTAGTCATCCTCTTCTCTCATCCAACCACCTCTCCTTCTCCCTCTTACATGGCTGCCTTCTTTTCTTGGCTGATCCACCACCTTCCAGCCACTTTCCAGCCACCAGCCAGCCACCGTTCGGCTAGCATCCACCGCCCAAACACCTCCCACATCAAGTATCATCTTCATCCCTCTCTTTTAATCACCAAGTGAGGTAAACCCTAACCATATCTTGTTGGTTTGTTGTACTGTGGTTTTGATTCTGATTTTGTTTCTTGATCATGCTATTTTGATAAGAGTAAGAGCTATTTTTGATGTGTTAATTTGTTGGTTAAGCATGAAAGTATGCTAAGGTTGAGCTTGTTCTTGATGAAGCAAGTTTGAGTTTGAAGTGGTGGAGTTGGGTCATTTTGTATTTAATTTGGTAATATTTAGCATCATAAATGATTATGGTAGTATTGGTATGGTTTTGGACAAGTTAAAGAATGATATTAGTGGGGGATTATGCCAAAGAAAAGATTTAAAATGTGTGCTTTTAAGCTGTAAACAGACCCAAAACAGGGGTCTCTTTGCCAACAAACTGGTATTGATCGGCCCATCCAAAGATTGTTACTCTTGGGGGGTATCTAGAGCATGATTTTATCTTTCAATGGGCTTTGGAATTACTTAATTCCGAGCTGTGTGGACAAGGTTACGATCAATTTACTGATGACTGTGCAGAATTCATTGAAACTGAGAACAGTTTTGAACAGGGAGATGTACGAGCAAACTAGTAATGATTGGGTCATTGAAAAATTGTGAATTTTGGTGTATAGATAGATCGATTAATTAGCTTTCAAAGGCCGTTTGAATCACTTTAATCTGAGGTATGTGGAAAAAGTTATGGTCGTGTTACTAGGACTGCACAGATTGGGCCAAAGTTATGCACATCTCTGTTCTACCCTAATTTCAGGGACTTTACTATGTGAATCGTGCTTTATGCCCTGAATGGAAGTTTTAGTGGACATTATGAGCTTTTCATATTGGGATTTTATATCGCAATTGGAGGTCGGGAGTGAAAGATATAAATTTTCTAATGTAGACCATCAAACGGTATTATGTGAAGAAAGAAATCAGTGCTTAACAGAGCAAACTGAGGTTATTTGAACCTTTATGAAACTCACAACACCCCTCATGGCATTAAACCTTCTATTATTCATTTCAGAAGCATTACACTTTCTATTATCCATTGCAGAAATATCATAAACTCATATTTCATTTACATTATTACCTCAATCATTTCCATTTGGTCTATTGTGCTTTAATTTATTGTACTTCAAGTTCAATAACCCTAACTGATCTATTCTTCAGATAATTTTTGTTTAACTTGTCTTATATCGTATTAAAATCAGTTCATTTTGGTTTAACTTATCTTATATTGCATTATTAGAATTGTATAAGTCTTTTTGATCAGTCAATTTCCATTAAAGTTACAAATCATATCAGTGAACATGGTTTACTAACTACATTTATCTATAATTACATTTCTTAAACAGAAATGGGGCCTAGTCTATCATTTTCCTTTGTGCATACGTATCATCAAGTGAAATTGCATTTTAAAGACTTCAAGTACGTTCATTGCCTGGTATCTTTAAAAATCAGAGTGTATTTATCAACATTATGATGTTTGGTAAGTATATCAATGAATCAGTTTACACAGTGATTTATCAGTTAATTAGTGACTCCATCAGTTATCATCTATAGGGCTTACGCCCTTCAGTTACCCGCGCGGCTTCAGGCCAGGTCCCGATCGGCTTGGCAGGTGTACACCTATCCATAGATCGTAACAGTATCAAAGGGTTCACTATCAGATAATAACTAGCAATGCAACTTTTCATCATCTTATTCACTGTTTTAACTAAATGAATTGCAAAGTGGGCCCAATCAGTGTTTCAATGATCATTTAACAATTCAGGAATGCATGTACTGAGGTTTGGCTCACAGTTCGAAATGTTTTCATGTTTTGTTTTAGGGAAAATGCTCAGAGAATTGCCCTCATACCAGCAAATCAGCTGAAGAGAATAAGTGAAGCAAGAAAATTCGGATGGATATCAGAAGTAATGCTATATATGCATACTTTAAAGTTGTAGTTTGAATTCTTCCATGTATGAAGATATAGATTACATGGTGAATTATTTTACTATGGTTTATACACCTTACATTGGTTAATACTTGATTGTGAAAGGATGATCATACGTGAATGTGTACAGTGGAGGTTATGCTTAGCTGTGTTATTTATAACACTCATGTTTCAAGCCTTGTCCTTTTGGACGGCGGTAACGCCCCTGTCATTGGATTCATCATATTACAATTGAGTGATTTATTAAGGAGAATATAGATAGTGAAAAATGTTTAATTTGGGGGCGTTACAGATTTGGTATCATAGCCAGGTTGAAATTTTCTTGATGGGATACAGAGTATGGAGTTAAGATCCTGAGAAAGTTGGTTAGTGAGGAATGACGATTATTATGACATCATTGGATATTTGTGGCAATAGTAATGCATGTTTATCTCTGACATATTCTGCTCGTATATTCTTCTTTATCCGATGGATGCATAAATTGTATATATATAGTTTGATCACAGGCAGCAGATTTGAGGGTGATTTTTTTATAACAAGTTAAAGGTGCTCCAATGCATTTAGGTAAGTATGGCCATATGAGCCACCCATCTGAATGGTATGCCATTCTTTTAGATTGGCTTGTTTATTTTTGGGATGTAAACCCTATACTCCGGGCGTGTGGCCCGTAGAGTTGTGATCTCCGGTGTGTTATCGTTGAACTTGGTTTGATATCCTTTTGTACTTCCATTCAATGTGGGGGCTTTGATGTAAGGCTTTAAGCCTAGAACATGGTCGGTTTACAGGCGAAACCCTATCCATTTTGCCCCAGGAATTTAAGACTCACTAATGCTCCTAGCCCTAAGGTTGGAGGCTATTACAAATGTGTTTTATGAAGGGTCGTTGACTCATTTTGATGTTAAATGCATAGGAAAGACTAAGTATGGGCAGAATACACAAGTTCAATCAACTTGATAGTTTTGATCAGTGCACGAGGACTAACCTTGAAGTAACCTTTGTCCGTGGTTCACCTGATTTACGCAAGGGTTTTCCATCTTGACTTTAAGGTTAGGGAGATATCATTCACATGAAACACATTTCCAGTGGTTTGGAGGTCATTTGGTTATTCCAAATTGTTAAACATGTCACAGTTTGTAAATTGGGCCGAGTCCTAATGCACAAGGTCAGAGTTTAGTCCACTTGCAGCCTCTGCATTCCATTAGATAGAGATGTTTTAGTTAGTCTATGTTAAAGTACAGAACGTAAGCTTTCCAATGACCCATGGTGCAGCACATTTGGAGACCAGTGATCAATGAAATTCAGCTTAGAAATATGATGGTACAGACTGTTTAGGTCAGTGGGTACCTATAACTTTGAGCTTATATTTCCTTATCATATGGGTGTCATTTTGTGATTTTGCAGGATCCAAGTGACGGTTTTGAAACCATTGACTCCTAACGATTATATATAAGAGAAACCAAGGACACTTTAGAGAGATATTTTGCGTCAATCCATTGCAATTCAAGACTTGCTTAAATTGTCCAAACTTTTGCAACCAGTCCATTGACTCCACCTCCATCTATGCAGTAGACATTACTCTTGAAATTATTTCACTGCACTTTCTAGTAACATACCATTTACCATTGTCCTTGTTGGATTATCAACTATTGGATACTCCTCACCTTGACCAGGGGGTTCGTTTTTTTGTCTTCATGGCATCTCCCCATCTAGTGGCATCATCATGCACTCTCATGCCACATCTTCATCAGTTGTGGTCACTTTCCTATTTTGAGAACCCAATTGCTGCTAGTAGCTGGATCAGGATTGGACTGTACCCATGTCAATAGATGATAATTTTGTAGCACGCTTGAATAGAAGGTAGATCTCAACTACAACTATGCCTTGTATAGGGGTTGATTGTTAATCAACTTGTGAAATCTATTGCTAAGGGAAACAAAATGTGTCTACCTTTTTGGCTGATTCAATCTAAGTTTTCTTCGGAAGATCACTTGCATAAAGCTTAGGTTTGACAATCAAAATCTTTGCCATGCATTTGGATTGCGTCAATGAAAAAATTTTGATAGGTTACTACCCCTTGGAAAAATGCCTTCAGCCGATTCAGACTAAAGAACTCTAGAGTAGAAAGTATGACCCAGTAGAACCTTAAGAATAGGCTCTATGGCCTGACTTCACCTGGAGTAGATTGGTAGAAGAACTAACCATAACACTCCTGAGTGCCAAGTGGGAACAACCAAATGTATGTGGTACAGCAGCCCAGAGTACCTCATTATTGCCCGCTCCCAAAGACTAAAGGCTGTAGACATGGGTTCTCACTTTTAAGGCATGTAGCTGCAGGAAGGGCTCATATATTCAGTAAGAAGAAAGCTATCATATTTGGTACGGTAGATTCAATTGCTACTCATTCATTTATATTCACACGATCTGCCATGCAAGTGAACCTTAAGAATCAGGAGGCAGAAATCAATTATGACATCAAGTTATCCAATGACCCTAGAGTTGAGTGTTCTATCTCTCATAAACATGTGTCAATTACTATTGATGGGATAGTATTCCCTGGAGTTCTGATTGGGATAGTATTCCCTGGAGTTCTGATTCAATTTGATTCATCAGACTTTGAAATGATTCTGAAAATGAGCTAGTTGTGTACTTATGGGGCCAAGATAGATTGTGATGACCCTAAGGTTATTTCAAGAGATGAACAAGGGAGAGAAATATGTTTTATGGACAAAGAGAGGAAAAATCTTATCCCTTAAATTCTGTTATGAAAACAAGGCAGTCAAGGATATATTGTATATTGGTGACATGCTATTAACATTCACCTAGGGAAGGAGAAAGCAGAATATATCCCTATAGTTTGTGAATTTCAAGATGCTTTCCTCAAAAGTTACCGGGACTACCCCTGCAAAGGGAAATTGATTTTGAGATCGAATTAAACGCTGATGCCCAACCTATTTCTAAAACTCCATATCGTATGCCCCCAATTAAGTTTGAAGGACTGTAGGTTCCGCTATGTGAGTTATTATAGAAGGGATTTATCATTCTAGATGTGTCACCATGGGGTACCCCAATTCTATTTGTAAAGAAGAACAATGGAACCTTAAGGTTATATATTGATTACCGAGAGCTGAACAAGATCACAATCAAAAACAAGTATCCATTGCCCCAAATAGATGACTTGTTTCATCAATTGCACGAAGCAAAAGTCTTCTCCAAAATTGATTTGAGGTTAAGGTATCATCAACTTCGGAATATACCTGAAGCCATTTCCAAAATCATACTAAGGATCATGTTTGGGTCACAATGAATTCACCGTGATGTCTTTTAGCCTAATCAATGGCCCCGCGACCTTCACGGATCTTATAAATAGAGTTTCAGACCATATCTAGACAAGTTGTGGTGGTGTTTATAAAAGATATCTTGAAATCTTCGAAGGACAAAGATAAGCATCCTATTCATTTAAGGATAGTGTTGCAGACCTTGAAGGAACCTCAATTATATAGCAAATGCAGGGAACATGAGTTCTGGTTAGAAGCAATGGTGTTTTTGTAACATATGGTTTCAAGGGAAGAAATTACACTTGATTTGCAAAAGGTAAGAATAGTTACAAAGTGCCTGTGATGTACCGAGACTAAACACCTTTTAGGTTCAGTAGGGCCTTATCAAGTTTCAGGAAGGATTTGTCAGATATTGTCTTCCCTGACCAATAGGTTGCAAAAGGTTGCAAAGTTAACAAGAAGATGAAATGATGGCTTATGCCAGTCAACAAGAAGAAGCTCAATCTGAGACAAAGACATTGATTAGAACTGCTTAGAGATTTCAACTTGCAGATCCAATGTTAACCAAGAAAGGGAAATATTATCGTCGATGCTCTGAATAGGTATGCACTACATACCCTAAACACTGTAGTGATTACTTAGCTTAATCTCCTGAGAGAGCTTGAGGAGTTGGGAACTCAATTAGTGTCGCACTGGAACATGAATGTTCAATTGCTGGCACTTACCTTACAGCCCTTCCTCATGGAGGAAATTAGAGTGGATCAGGATAGTGATCTTGAGCTCTAAAGAATAAAACAAAATCTTAAGAAAGGGAAGTCATCTGGATTTGTAGTGCATGAAGATAGGACCTTTAAAAAAAAAAATCCCACTTAGAAGTGGGATTCAATTTTAATGGACTTTGTCATGCCCTTAGATATAGTGTCTGATAGAGATCAGAGATTTCAAGCTTGTTTTGGCAAGCACTTCAAAGAACCTTTGGAATTAGATTGAACTTTAGCTGTTCTTATCATGCTGAAACGGATAGGCAAGCATCTAAAAATATCAATGGGTCCAGTATCTCCAAATTAAACATATCCTGATATCTTTACCCAAATTAGTTTAGGCAAAGTATACCTCTTCAGAAGCTACTTGAGGATCTGACGAAGATGTGAAGGCCCAGTACACATATATTTTTGACATAACCTTGCATGTTTTAACAAAGTTCATAAGCTTCGAGGACGAAACACTTTAAGGGGGGAAGGCTGTAATAGCCTGACCCTAAATCTTGTTCATTTATTTAATTAAGTCATGTTATTCATTTTTTTTATTTATCTTATTTAATTATCCCGGTTGAGAGAATTCATTTTGGGCCACGCCTTACAATTCAAGTTTCATTTACCATAGTAATTTTAGAAAAATTGATAGTAGGCCTCGATAATTATGATTTAAAGGAAAAATTATTTTTCATGATATCACATTTAATTTTGAGCAACGAAAAATTTATCTCACTCGGTTTAATTTCCTTTCCGAACCCAAACTCATTTAGGGCCAATTTTGGCCCAACAAGTTCCTAATCCATTTGTTTAGCTAATTACCATCATTAACCCTAATTATAATTAGCAAATCTATTAATCTGGGGGTTTACATTTTCAGCCAAGTGTTTTACTTTAATTTTCAGCCAAGTGTTTTTGCTTACTCAAGTTAGTGATCTTTTTATTTCACACAAGCAAGACTAGTCATCCTCTTCTCTCATCCAACCACCTCTCCTTCTCCC
>JAKOGI010001063.1:35000-321698 GCA_029747015.1 Carnegiea gigantea
TTTCCTCTAGCCTTGCCAAACTTGATATTTATAAATTGCCAATCTATGCAAACACATCATCTCCAGATAAGAACTCAGGAGAAGGATCCATTTCCAAAGTGCCATCAAAAGATTTTTTTCTATCATACCTCCACTTATGGTCTAGCTCTAAAAATCTACGATGGCCTATATAACATTGTTTTTTTCCAATGGGGCAATTATTATGACCATGTATCTTTATTACAATCTCATAAGCTAGATGTGCTTTAATACTCCACCCCGAGAGATTACCACAGGCAGGAAAATCATTAATTAGCCACAGTAATGACGCAAAAAATTTTTAGCTTTGAAAGCATCATAAGTATTCACCTCGACATCCCATTACAGTTTGAGCTCATTGATTAACGATTGTAACTCCTTATCAATATCAGTTCCATGAGCTATTTATCCTGGAATTATCATGTTCAATGTAGTATATGGCTTTTTCATACACATCCAAGGTGGTAAGTTATAAGAGACTAAAAATACAAGCCAAATGCTATAAGTTGAGTTTATATTTCCATAGGGAGTAAACCCACCACTACATAAACCTAACCTTACATTTTGGACATCTAACGCAAAATTTTGAAAAGACCCATCAAATGACTTCCCAGCTTTTGCATCTACTGGGTGCCTTAAAATCCCATCATCTAGATGTTTTTTTCATATGCCATCACATGTTAGATACTATTTTAGTACACATAAATAATCTTTGCAACCTTGTGTCACGGGGCCATTACCCTCTCCCAAAAGGCCAGTCTGATGGGGTGTGCAGCTCCACCGCTTATAAGCCTAGGACCCTCCTATCACTTTTCTGATGTGAGACTGTTGTCGATGACATTCTCCCCCACCCAATCCTGTGACGCCCTCATTATAGATGGGGCCCCCTACCTACCCCACCTGTTGGAGCGCTTGGCGAGACATCGGAGTCAGGTCTGCGTTGGCTCTGATACCACTTGTTACAGGGCCATTACCCTCTCTCCAAAAGGCCAGTCTGAGAGGTGTATAGTGCCACCACTTAGAAGTCCAGGGCCATCCCATCACTTTTCTGAGGTGGGACTCTTGTCTGTGACACTTCATACTAGAGGAAAACAGTGTAATACTTTATAAGGTATGTGTTTCCCCTTTCCCCTCACCTCCCTCTCATGGTCATTATCATCACTTTTTTCACCCTTATCCTTCCACCTATGATGACCATATTTTGGACATTTTTTTCCTATTTTCATACTCCTTCCAATAAAGTATAGAGTCATTCTGACAAGCATCAGACTTCACATAACTCAACCCAAGTTCACAGTGTATTTTTTTGGCCTTATAAGCATTCTTTGGAAAAGTATCATCAAAATCAAATGCCTTTTTCAAAAGTCAAAGTATCATTGTCAGTCATTTATCACTCCAACCACAAAGGCACTTTATATGAAGAAGATGTACCATAAACACCAATTTGGAAAATTTTTCACGACCTCAAAATAGCTTTTTCTCCCTATGTCTAACTAACTTATGGAACTTCTCAATTAGTTCAGGTAATTCACTAATTCTATGGCCACCTAACCTTTCAAATTCATTCATGATACCAAATGCTCTAGTATTTGACATGTCATGCAACATGGCAAATATTTCATCTAAATCATCGTCAGTCTCCACAGGATCTAAATTCTCCCCTTCATTACATCTATTCTCATCACTAGCATCCATGTGTTGCTCAACAAGAGACTTCCCCCCATGAAATTCCCATAGATTATAATTCCTTAGTATTCCGTCATTCAACAAATGAAAATAAAAAGCTGTTTATCTATTTTGGTGAATATAGTTGTCACAACTGACATAAGGGCACCATATTTAGCCTTCCTTTGACACATTAGCAAAAGCAAATTCAAAAAATTCCTTCACCCCATTTATATATTTGGGCTTTTGTCCACAATTATAAGTGCTCCATTTCATCCAACTTTGGTCCTTATTCACCTTCTGATTTCTTAAAATGAAATGATTACTGGCCTCCCTAAAAAGAGACAGTAGACATTGAAAAATTAAAATTTAAATACTATCAATCGTTTAAACAACACATAGGTTCACTTAATTAATTTGACGTACATAACAAAATAGTTTCCTAATTAACTCCATAATTGAGGCAAATAAATTATCTATAAGCTTATAAAGAAATATGAATAGAATTATACATATCTTCTCATTTGGAACTCATCCAGAAAAAATAGCATACAAGGGAATAGAGCTAAAAATTCAGCAGGAAATAGTCGCAATATAATACAAGGACTCCTACTACCCCTAGTTTGGCATAAGGGCAAAATACCTAGAATGAGGTTTTATGTTAGATTAGTGCTGCATCAAGAACTAGTGACAAAGGATAAGGTGACAAAAATAGGGATAGTATGTGATCAAATGTGCGAGTTCTATGTACTGTAGGAGGAGATGCATAAACACTATTTTTAGAGTGAATTTACACGTTCACATTCAAGTAGATTTTCCTATATATTTTTTCATATTTAGTATATTGCAAGGGAATGAGTGACTAATAAAATATAGGTCTTCAACTTAAAGGGAGTCGGAAACGAAAGGCTGGGTTGCCATTATCTGCACATGTTAGAGGGAAAGGAACTAAAGGCTTTTTCAGGTACATTAACGACAAGTTAATTAAAAATTATGGTAATTTGATTCTCAGCAGATTTAAAACTTTTAAGGAGTTGATTTATCAAGGAATGCCCTGATTTTTTTTAGACGTGCACAATGAAGTAGTACGAAAAATATGACCTCAACTTTTATCTATATTTAAAAAAAGCTTCCTATCTATAAAGATGAGGCATGAGTTTTTCACTTTTTTCCTTTTTGGTCAGAGCAGCACTAATTAGGGAAAAGAACAATAAGAAGTACACTTAGTTGCAATACAAATAACATCATTAGTAGGTGGAGTTTAAGAGGAAACATGATTTCAACAAAAACCTTTCAATTATTTATGTTTTTCTTAATTTTTAATTTTCTACTGTATAATAAAAATTATTTACAAGCAAAATGGAAACACTAAAAGTAGAAAATTTTAATCAGTGACCTCTCAAGCAAAAATACGGGTGTCGCATCTCTAATACGTATGCCTTTGTTTTGTGCCTCCTGCCTTAGTTCTCGGGACACTTTGTGCTTCTGTGCACCTTATGATGCATGGTGAATTCCATTTGACCAAATAAAGGTGTAAAATCCATGTAGATGAGCCCGAATAGATGTTGAAGGCCAATCTTTCGAAAGACGAACCAAGAGAGAGAATCCCCAATTAGAAGAAAGCCTCTAATGGAGATGAATTAGTACTTGAAATATGTAACCAAGAGATAAATCAAAGAGGATATATCTAGGACAAAGGTTAAACCACCACCTAGATAAATCAACCCATCCTCTAACCCTCTAAATCCCTATCATCAAGGATTAGATTAAAGGGAAGACTCAAATCACCACTCTCCTAAGGGAGATAAAGAATTTGAGATTTTGTGGAAAACCAAGCTTCAAGCTCTTATATCATTCAACAAGTCTAATTTTTCATAGAGGTAATTGGATCCATAAATACCCAATGAGAACAGGAATTAACTGTACATTATTGGGAAAAGTGGCCAATAGGAGGCTTATAAAATATCCTAGGAAAATAAATCAAGATACTTAAGATAATTGCAATCACTATGAGCTGTATTTTTTGGGATTCATCCTCCATCTTTTAGAGAGCGTTGAGTAGGTTCCACTCCTCCAAATGAGGTGATGCCTGCTTAATCTTAAAAAATAGAAGGAAAAAAAGAGGGAAAAAAGGCAATTTGCCAAGGAAATAGGGATCGTGCCAATGTTAGCAACTTGATTCATAAATACTGACGCACATTTGCAGGTGCATAAAGATGTGAATATCATAGCACATTTTATTATGGGGCAAAAAATCGAAGTTGGGGTGCTTCTTGTGACATAGATGTCTTTTGATGGTAAATTCTATTTGTATATAATTTGGTGATTTGGTTACTGGGGTGATGCGATTGCCTAGATTGTGTTTATAATTCCCTCATTCTTTGCATATACCATTAAGTTTTGAAAAAACAAAAAGATTTTCTTTTTTTCTTTAAATGCTCTTTGTTAGTGTTTCACTTGGAACCCTCACGAGACCTCACTTGTCCACTCAGGAAACGGAGGGGTTCAAAGAGCTTATTGCATATGCTAAATGCAGTCGTGATTCCTGCAAAAGTGAGTTCGGATTTTCTTTTTCTTATTTTCCATTTCTTTTTATCTACTTTAGTTTGTTTTGCTCAAGAACGAGCAAAGTCTTGGCGTGGGGGTATTTTGAGGTGCCAATTTGTGTCTATTATTCAAAAATTTTGAAAAATACGAAAAGATCTTTATTTTTCTTTGGGGACTTGTGCGCTTCCTTAGGTGATTGGTGCTATGTTGCTAGGTTATTGAGGTATATATAAATAGAGTTTTCATGATGAGATGTCTAGTTGAGGATGTAGATTTGATTTTTCATAATAAACCCATCTTATATGTGTGATTTTGTGCCTACCTTGCTCACTTCACTATCAATTCTTTCGGTTTTGTTGCTCAATTGAAATGTGAACTTTTTGTTTGTCGAAGTTGCCTTCTAAGCACTTGAAATAATGCAAAAATGGAAAAATCACAAAGCCTAAAAATGTGAATAGAAGCCTGGGCACCAATTTCTAAAGCCATTATCTTTACTTCATATCTTTAATTGGCTTAAATTTGTGCTATTTTACTTGATTACACAATCTATTTGGGTAACAAAATAAGTGCTTTGCACAATCTAATAAAATCCTCTTTAGGAAAGGCTTGGATATTTGAAAGTCAAGTGGGTTAGGGTGTGTGAATTCATAATCTTGAAAAAAAAGGAAGGGGGAGCGAAGAAGGCAATTAGTGAGGACACGAGGACTATACCAATGTTAGCAACAAGGATTGATACACATTTGCAGATGTACCAAGGTGTACAAATTGTTGCATATTGTTGCGTGGGGTGAAAAATGGAAGCAGGGCTACTCGTGACTTATATATCTTTCAGTTGTATGTTCAATTTGTATATATCTTGGTGATTTGTTTACTAGGGTGAGCTGCTCGTGACTTATACATCTTTTAGTTGTACATTCAATTTGTATATATCTTGGTGATTTGTTTACTAGGATGATGCAATTGTCTAAAATGTGTATATAGTTTTCCCATTATTTGTATATATGATCAAGTTTTGAAAAAAATCAAAAAGATTTTTTGTTATTTTTAAAATGATTTTCGTGGGTATTTCAATTGAAAACCCTCACAAGACCTCACTCTCCACTTGGGAAACTGTGGGGTTTAAATAGCTTGTTGTATACATTAAATGCAACCATGATTCATATGAAAGTGAGTATGGATTTTTTTTTCATATTTTCTATTTTCTATTTCTTTTTAGATACTTTGGTTTGTTTTGCTTGGGGACAAGCAACGTCTTGTTGTGTGGGAATTTTGAGGTGCCAATTTTTGTATATTTTTCAAAAAGTTTGTAAAATACAAAAGGCTCCTTATTTTTTCGCGGGGATTTATGTGTTACTTAGGTAATTGGTCCCATATTCCTAGGTCATTGAGTTATATGTAATTAGAGTTTGCATGATGAGATGTTTAGTTGAGGATGTAGATTTGATTTTTCATAATAACCTCAACTCATATGTGTGATTCTGCACCTACCTTGCTCACTTTACTCTCAATTCTTTGGGTCTTGTTGTTAAGTTGACATCTAAACTTTTTGTTTTTCGAAGCTGCCTTCTAAGCTCTCGAAATAGAGCAAAAAATAAGGGGAGAAAAAGAAAAAGCCTAAATGTGAATAAAAACATAGGCACGACTGTTCAAAGCCACCATCTATATTTCATATCTTTACTTGGCTTGAGTGTGTGCTATTTTAATTGATTACACATCTATTTAGGCAACAAAATAAGTGCTTGACCCAATCTAATAAAATCCCTTTTTAGGGAATGGATGAATATTTGTAACTCTAGTGGGTTAGGGTGTGTGCATGCTTAATCATTAAAAAAAGGAAAAAGGGGAAAAAGAAGGCAATTAGGCAAGGAAACGAGGATCGTGCTAATATTAGCAACTTGATTCGTAAGGATTGATACAAATTTGTGAATGCATAAAGGTATGCAAATCATTATATATTGTTATGTGGGATGAAAAATGGAAGTTGGGGTGCTTCTTGTGACTTAGATGTCTTTTGATTGTACATTCTATTTGCATATAATTTGGTGATTTGGTACTCGGGTGTTGCAACTGCCTAGATCATGTACATAATTTCCGTATTATTTGTATACACGATAAAATTTTGCAAAACCAAAAAGATTTTGCTTTGTTTTTTGAAAGCTTTTTATGGGTATTTCATTTTAAAACCCTCACGAGGGCTCACTCATCCACTTGGAAAACCGAGGGGTTTAAAAGGCTTCTTGCATATGCTCAATGTAATCGTGATTCATATGAAAGTGAATTGTGACTTTGTTTTTTTTGTCTTCTATTTCTTTTCAGCAAGCGTAGTTTGTTTTGCTCGAGGACGAGCAAAGTCTTGGTATGGGGGTATTTTGAGGTGCCAATTTGTGTATATTTTTCAAAAAGTTTCAAAAATACAAAAATACCTTTAATTTTCTTTGAGGACTTGTGTGCTTGCTTAGGTGATTGGTCCCATGTTGCTAGGGCATTGAGTAAATGGAGTTTGTATGATGAGATGTCTAGTTAAGGGTGCAGATTTGATTTTTCATAATAAACCCATGTCATATGAGTGATTTTGTGCCTACCTTGATCACTTTACTATCCATTGTTTGGGCCTTGTTGCTAAACTTAAATGTGAATTTTTTCTTTGTTGAGGATTCCTTCTAAGCTCTTTAATTAATGCAAAAAGAAATGAAAAAAGGAAAGCCTAAAAATGTGAATAAAACCCTAGGCACCCATGTTTAAAGCCACTATCTTTACTTCATATCTCTAATTGGCATGAATATGTGCTAGTTTACTTTGTTGCACAATCTACTTGGGTAACAAAATAAGTGCTTTACACAACCTAATGAAGTTGTTCCTTAGGAAAGACCCGAATATTTGTAAGTCAAGTGATTTAAGGTGTGTGCATTTGTAATCTTGAAAAAAGGGAAGGGGAGGGAGTGAAGAAGGCAATTAGGCAAGGAAACGAGGATCATGCCAATGTTAGCAACTTAATTTATAAGGATTGATAGACATTTGCATATGTACCAAGGTGTACTTATCATTGCATATTGTTGTGTGGAGTAAAAAATGGAAGCTAGGTTGCTCGTTTTGATTTATATATCTTTCGATTCTAAATTTAATTTGTATAACCTGGTGATTTGGTTGCTGAGGTAATACAATTGCCTCAAATGTGTACATAATTTTCCTATGATTTGTACATATGATCAAGTTTTGAAAAAATCGAAAAGATTTTACGTTGATTTGAAAGGATTTTCGTGGGTATTTCACTTGAAAACCCTCACAAGACCTAACTCTCCCCTTAGGAAACTATGGGGTTTAAAATGCTTGTTGCATATAGTAAATGCAACCATGATTTGTACGAAAGTGAGTAAGGATTTTCTTTTTAATATTTCATTTTAGTTAGTCTAGTTTGTTCTGCTCGGGAGCGAGGAAAGTGTTGGTGTGGGAGAATTCTGAACTCCAATTTGTGTATATTTTTTGAAAATTTTGTAAAATACAAAAAGATCTTTTTTTTTGGGGGGACTTATGTGCTTACATAGGTGATTGGCCTAATGTTGCAAGGTTATTGAGTTATATGTAAATAGAGTTTGCATGACGAGATGTCTTGTTAAGGATGTTGATTTGATTTTTCATAATAAACCCTTCTCATATGTGTGATTTTGTGCCAACTTTGCTCACTTTACCATCAATTCTTTGGGTTTTGTTGCTAAGTTGACATGTGAACTTTTTGTTTGTTGAAGTGGTCTTCTAACGTCTCAAAATAATGCAAAAAAGGGGAAAAGGAAAAGACCTAAATGTGAATACAAACTTGGGCACCAATCTTCAGGGCCACTATCTTTATTTCATATCTTTAATTGGCTCAAATGTGTGCTATTTCACTTAATTACACATCTATTTGGGCAACAAAAATAAGTGCTTTGCACAACTAATAAAATCCCTCTTTAGGGAAGGCATGAATATTTATAAAACAAGTGGGTTAGGGGGTGTGTGTACACTTAATCTTAAACAAAAGGGAAAAATGAGGAAAAGAAAGCAATTAGGAAGGGGAACTGGGATCATGCCAATGTTAACAACTTGATTCATAAGGGTTGATATAAATTTGCACATGCACAAAGGTGCACATATCGTTGCATATTGTTCTGTGCGGTGAAAAATGGAAGTCGGGGTGCTTCTTAACTTAGATGTCTTTTGATTGTACATTCTATTTGTATATAATTTGGTAATTTGGTCACTAGGGTGTTCCAATTGCCTAGATCATATATATAATTTACCCATTAGTTGTATATACGATCAAGTTTTCGAAAATTTTAGTTTGTTTTGCTCGAGGACGAGCAAAGTCTTGATGTGGGGGTATTTCGAGGTGCTAATTTGTGTATATTTTTAAAAAATTTTGAAAAACACAAAAATACCTCTTTTTTTCTTTAGAGACGTGTGTGCCTACTTAGATGATTGGTCCCATGTTGTTAGGTCATTAAGTCATATGTAAACAGAGTTTGTATGATGAGAATACTAGTTGAGGTTATAGATTTGATTTTTCATAATAACCCATCTCATACGTGTGATTTTGAGCCTACCTTGCTCACTTTACCATTAATTCTTTGGATCTTGTGTTAAATTGACATGTGAACTTTTTGTTTGTGAAGTTACCTTCTAAGCTAAAAATGTGAATAAAACCCTAGGCACCCATGTTTGAAGCCACTGTCTTTGCTTATATTTTAATTAGGTTGAATATATGCTATTTTACTTGATTACACAGTCTATTTCAGTAACTAAATAAGTGCTTCCCATAATCTAATAAAACATCTCTTCAAGGAATGCCCGAATATTTGAAAGTCGAGTGGGTTACGGTGTGTGCATTCTTAATTATGAAAAATGGGTGGAAAAAGAGCGAGGAAGGCAACTAGGTGAGGACGCGGGGATCGTGCCAATGTTAGTAAGCTGATTCATAAGGATTGATGCACATTCTCTCATGTACGAAGGTGTACATATCGTCACATATTGTTGTGTGGGGTGAAAAATGGAAGTTGGGCTGCTCATTGCGCCTTAGATATCTTTCTATTGTACATTCAATTTGCATATAAGTTGGTCATTGGGTCACTAGGCTGATGCAATTGCCTAAATATTATACATAGTTTCCCTATTATTTGTATATATGATCAAGTTTTGAAAAAATCAAAAAGATTTTCCATTATTTTTAAAAGGTGTTTTGCGGATATTTCACTTGAAAACCCTGACGAGATGTAACAGCCCACGACCACCCGCCATCGAGGTATTGTCCGCTTTGGGCAGGCGGGACGCTACCACCATCCCTGCCCTCACGGTTTTGTCCTCTTGGGGCAGGCGGGACGCTGCCACCATCCCTGCCCTCAAAAGGCGCCTCGATGGGTTGAGGTTTCCCCACGCTTATAAGGCGTGGTTTGTTCTCCTCAACTCCCGATGTGGGATACCTTCATCCACCCCCCTCTCAGGGGCCCAGCGTCGTCGTTGGCACATCGGGTCGGGTCTATGGCTCTGATACCATTGTAACAGCCCACGACCACCCGCCATCGAGGTATTGTCCGCTTTGGGCAGGCGGGACGCTACCACCATCCTGCCCTCACGGTTTTGTCCTCTTAGGGCAGGCGGGACGCTACCACCATCCCTGCCCTCAAAAGACGCCTCGATGGATTGAGGTATCCCCACGCTTATAAGGCGTGGTTCGTTCTCCTCAACTCCCGATGTGGGATACCTTGTATAAGCGTGGTTCGTTCTCCTCAACTCCCGATGTGGGATACCTCAACCCATCGAGGCGTCTTTTGAGGGCAGGGATGGTGGTAGCGTCCCGCCTGCCCTAAGAGGACAAAACCGTGAGGGCAGGGATGGTGGTAGCATCCCGCCTGCCCAAAGCGGACAATACCTCGATGGCGGGTGGTCGTGGGCTGTTACAGTGGTATCAGAGCCATGGACCCGACCCGATGTGCCAGCGAGGACGCTGGGCCCCTGAGAGGGGGGGTGGATGAAGGTATCCCACATCGGGAGTTGAGGGGAACGAACCACGCCTTATAAGCGTGGGGATACCTCAACCCATCGAGGCGCCTTTTGAGGGCAGGGATGGTGATAGTGTCCCGCCTGCCCCAAGAGGACAAAACCGTGAGGGCAGGGATGCTGGTAGCGTCCCGCCTGCCCAAAGCGGACAATACCTCGATGGCGGGTGATCGTGGGCTGTTACACGAGACCTCACTCTCCACTTGGAAAACCGCAGGGTTTATAGGGCTTGTTTCATATGCTAGATGCAGCTATGATTCCTATGAAAGTGAGTTCCAATTTTCTTTTTGATATTTTCCATTTGTTTTTAGCTAGTTAGTTTGTTTTGCTCGAGGACGAGCAAAGTGTTGGTGTGGGGGCATTGTGAGCTGCCAATTTGTGTATAGTTTGTGAAAATTTTGAAGAATACGAAAAGATCTTTCTTTTTCTTTGGGGACTTTTGCACTTACTTAGGTGATTGGTCTCATATTGCTAGGTCATTCGATTATATGTAAATAGAGTTTGCATGATGAGGTGTCTGGTTGAGGATGCAGATTTGAGTTTCACAATAACCCCATGTCATGTGTGTGATTTCGCCCCTACCTTGCTCACTTTACGCTCAATTATTTGGGTTTTGTTATTAAGTTAATGTGTGAACTTTTTGTTTATCAAAATTACCTATTAAGCTCTCGAAATAATGTAAAACAAAAAGGAAACGGAAAAGCCTAGATGTGAATAAAAACCTAGGCTCTAATGTTCAAAGCCGCTGTCCTTATTTCATATCTTTCATTAGCTTGAATATGTGCTATTTGACTTGATTACACATCTATTTGGGCAACAAAATAAGTGCTTTGCACAATCTAATAAGATCCCTCTTTAGGACGGCCACAATATTTGTAAGTCAAGTAGGTTAGGGTGTATGCGTTCTTAATCTCTTAAGAAAGGGAGGGAAAATAGCAAAGAAGGCAGTTAGGCAAAGGCACAGGGATCATGCCAACGTTAGCAACATGATTCACAATGGTTGACATACATTTGTGCATGCACCAAGGTGTACATATCATTACATATTGTTGTGTGGGAAGAAAAATGAAAGTTAATCTACTTGTTGTGACCTGTATCTCTTTTGATTGTACGTTATATTTGTATATAACTTGGTGTTGTGGTTGCTATGGTGATGCAATTGCCTAAATTATGTACAGAATTTCCCCATTTTTTGTATATATGATCAAGTCTTGCAAAAAATAAAAAGGATTTTTTATTATTTTTAAAAGGATTTTTGTGGGTATTTCACTTGAAAACCTTCACGAGACCTCACTCTCCACTTGGGAAACTGTGGGGTTCAAAGGGGTTGTTATATATGCTAAATACAACCATGGTTCCTACCCAAGTGGATAAGGATTTTCTTTTTCATATTTTACATTTATTTTTAGATAGTCTAGTTTGTTTTGGTCGAGAACGAGCAAAGTCTTATTGTGAAGGAATTTTGAGGTGCCAATTTGTGCATTTTTTTGAAAGTTTTGCAAAATATGAAAAGATCTTTATTTTCTTTGGGGAATTATGTGCTCACTTAGGTGATTGGTTCTATATTGCTAGGTTATTGAGTTATATGTAAATAGAGTTTGCAAGATGAGGTGTCTATTTGAGGATGTAGATTTTATTTTTCATAATAACCCTATCTTATATGTGTGATTTTGTGCGGCTCTTGCTCACTATGCCATCAATTCTTTGGGTTTTGCTGTTAAGTTGGCTAGTGAACTTCTTGGTTATCGAAATTGCCTTATAAGGTGTCAAAATAATACAAAAAGGGAGAGGGGAGGAAAAACCCCTAAAATGTGAATAACAACTAGGGCACCAATGTTCGAAGCCCATATTTGGACAACAAAATAAGTACTTTGCACATTCTAACAAGATCCTTCTTTAGGAAGTCTCGAATATTTGTAAGTCAAGAGGGTTGGGGGGTGTGTGTTCGTAATCTTGAAAACAAGGAGGAAAAGGGAAAAAAGAACAAATAAGGAAATGAGGCAAACAAATGGGGATCGTGACAATGTTAGCAACTTGATTCGTAAGGAATGATACACATTTGCTCATGCACCAAGGTGGAAATATCATTCCGTATTGTTGTGTGGGGTGAAAAAACTTAAAGTTGGGTGTTTCCTTTGGCTTAGATATCTTTCGATTGTACATTCTATTTGTATATAATTTGGTGATTTGGTTATTAGGGTAGTGCTATTGCCAAAATCATGTACGTAATTTCCCCATTATTTGTATATATGATTAAGTTTTGAAAAAATAAAAATATTTTCCATTATTTTTGAAAAGTTTTTTTTTTGGTATTTTACTTGAAAATGCTTGAGAGACCTCACTCGTCCATTTGGAAAATCAAGGGGTTTAAAGGGTTTGTTGCATATGCTAAATGCAACCATAACCCTCAAGAGACCTCACTCGTCCATTTGTGGGTAGTGCTAATGCCAAAATCATATACGTAATTTCACCATTATTTTCCAATTCCTTTTAGCTAGTTTAGTTTATTGTGCTCGAGGACAAGCAAAGTCTTGGTATGAGGGTATTCTAAGGTGCCCATTTGTATGTATTTTTCAAAAATTTTGAAAAATGTAATAAGATTTTTATCTTCCCTTGGGGACTTGTGTGCTTGCTTTGGTGATTAGTCCTATGTTGCTAGGTTATTTAGTTATGTGTAAATAGTGTTTGCATGATGATATGTCTAGTTGAGAATGTAGATTTGATTTTTCATAACAACCCATCTCATATGTGTGATTTTGTTCCTACGTTGCTCACTTTACCATCCATTCTTTGGATTGACATGTGAAGTTTTTGTTTGTCGAAATTGCCTTCTAAGTTCTTTAAATAATGCAAAAAAAGGAAAAAGGAAAAATCCTAAAAAATGAATAAAACCATGGGTGCCAATGTTCAAACCCATTATCTTTATTTCATATCTTTAATTGGGTTGAAGATGTCCTATTTTGCTTGATTACACATCTATTTGGGCAAGAGAATAAGTGCTTTTCACAATCTAACCAAATCTATCTTTAGGAAGGTCCGAATATTTGTAAGTCAAGTGGGTTAGGGTTCGTGCGTTCTTAATCTTGAAAAAAAGAAAAAAGCGATAAAAAGAGCAAAGGAAGAAATTTAGGCAAATGAATGGGGATCGTGCTAATGTTAGCAACTTGATTCATAAGGTTTCGATACCCATTTGCATATGCACCAAGGTGTACATATCATGCATGTTGTTGTGTGGAGTAAAAAATGGAAATTTGGGCGCTTCTTCTAACTTAGATATGTTTTGATTGTACATTCTATTTGTATATAATTTTGTGATTTGTTTAATAGGGTAGTGCAATTACATAAATCATTTACATAATTTACCCATTATTTGTATATATGATCAAGTTTTGAAAAAATCAAAAAGATTTTCCTTTGTTTTTGAAAAGATTTTTGTCGGTATTTCGTTTCGAAACCTTCACGAGGCCTCAGTTACTCACTTGGGAAACCAAGGGGTTTAATGGGCTTGTTACATATGCTAAATGCAACTGTGATGTATGATAAAGTGACTTGTGATTGTTTTTCTTATTTTCCAATTCTTTTTAGCTAGTTTAGTTTGTTTTGCCCGAGGACAAGAAAAATCTTAGTGTGGGGTTGTTCTGAGGTGCCCATTTTGATATATTTTTTCGAAAATTTTGTAAAATTTGAAAAGATCTTTTTTTTTCCCCTCTTCGGAGACTTGTGTTCTAATGTGGGTGATTTGTCCCATGCCACTAGGTGATTGAGTTACATTAAAATAGAGTTTATATGATGAGATATCTAGTTGAGGATGTAGATTTGATTTTTCATAGTAACCCCCACCTTATATGGGTGATTTGGTGCCTAGATTGCTTACTTTACCATCAATTCTTTGGGTTTTGTTATTATGTTGACTGTGAACTTTTGCTTGTCAAAGTTGCCTTCTAAACTCTCAAAATAATGCAAAAAAAAGGGAAAAGGAAAAGGGCCTAAAAATGTGAATGAAAACATGGGCACCAATGTTCAAAGCCATTATCCTTACTTCAAATCTTTAGTTGGCTTGAGTATGTGATGTTCTACTTCATTACACATCTATTTCGGTAACAAAATAAGTGCTTTGCACAATCTAATAAAATCCTTCTTTAGGGAAGACAAGAATGTTTGTAACTCGAGTGGAAGTGTGTGTGCTTAATATTGAAAAAAAAAATAGAAAATTGGGGGACAAAAGAGCAAAGAAGGCAATTAGGTAAGGAAATGGGGATCTACCATTGTTCGCAACTTGATTCGTAAGGATTGATACACATTTACACATGCATCAAGTTGTACTTATCATTGCATATTGTTATGTAAGGCAAAAAGACAAGTTGGGGCACTTCTTAAGACTTAGGTGTCTTTTGATTGCACACTCCATTTGGATATAATTTGGTGATTTGGTTACTAGGTGATGTAATTGCCTACATTACGCACATAATTTCCCCATTTTTTGTATAGACGATCAAGTTTTGAACAAAACAAAAGATTTTACTCTATTTTTAAAAGGATTTTTGTGGTTATTTCACTTAAAACCTCTTGCAAGACCTCACTCGTCCACTTGGGAAATCATGAGCTTAAAGGGCTTGTTACATACGCTAAATGCAATCATGATTCCCATGAAAATGAGTTAGGATTTTCTTTTGTAATTTTTCATTTCTTTTTAGGAAGTTTAGCTTGTTTTGCTCAAGGACAAGCAAAATCTTGATTTGGGGGTATTCTGAGGTGCCCATTTTGTATATTTTTCAAAAATTTTGAAAAATTCAAAAAGATCTTTTTTTCTTTGGGGACTTGTGTGCTAATATAGATGAATGGATCCATGTTGCTAGGTTATTGAGTTATATGTAAAATAGAGTTTGCATGATGAGATGTCGAGCTGAGGATGTAGATTTGATTTTTCATAATAACCCTATCTCATACGTGCGATTTTGTGCCTACCTTGCTCACTTTACCATCAATTCTTTGGGTTATGTTATTAAGTTGACATCTGAATTTTTTTTCTATTTTTGTTTTTTTGGTGTTGAAGCTACCTTCTAAGGTCTCAAAATTTCGCCCAAAAAAAGGGAAAAATGAAAAAGCCTAAAAATGTGAATGAAAACGTAGGCACCAATGTTTAGAGCCACTACCTTTATTTCATAACTTTAATTGGCTTGAATGTGTGATATTTTACTTAATTACACATCTATTTGGGTAACAAAATAAGTGCTTTGTACAATCTAGAAATCCCTCTTTAGGGAAGGCATAAATATTTGTAACTCAAGTGACTTAGGGTGTGTGCCTATTTAATCTTGAAATAAAAAGGGAAAAAAGGGGGAAAAAATGAGCAAATAAGGCAATTAGGGAAGGAAACGGGGATCTACCAATGTTAGCAATCGATTCATAAGTATTGATAGACATTTGGTACATATAATTGCATATTGTTGTGTGGGATGAAAAAAAGAAGTCAGGTGCTTCTTGTGACTTAGATGTCTTTTGATTGCACATTATATTTGTATATAATTTTGTGATTTGGTTATTAGATTAATGCAATTGCGGAAATCATGCACATAATTTCTGCATTATTTATATATGCGATCAAGTTTTTTTTTTTAAAAAAAAGATTTTCCTTTGTTTTCTAGAGGCTTTTTTGTGGGTGTTTCACTTGAAAACTCTCATGAGACCTCACTCGTCTACTTGAAAAACGAAGGGATTTAAAGGGCATGTTGCATACACTAAATGCAACCGTGATTCCTACAAAAGTGAGTTACGAATTTCCTTCTCTTATTTTTCATTTCTTTTTAGCTAGTTTAGTTTGTTTTGCTTAAGCACGAGCTAAGTCCTGGTGTGGGAATATTTGTTCGGGTGCGACACACGTGAATTTTACACCTCATTCTACCTATATTTGTTTTCCAATAATTGGTAAATTAGGTCATTTATTAGTGTTTTGTTGATTTTATAGGTAATGAAGAGAATTGCTTAAATGGAGGTTAGTTGGCGTAAAACATGTCAAAAATTAGGCACATTAACCTGGAAAACCTCGGGGGATAACCCAGGACAACCATGAAGCAAGGTCAAGACAACAAGCACAAAAATTGTGGGACAAATAAGGAAGAAGAACAATGCAGAAATTGGGTAAGGATTGCCAGTGTCAGGCGATAAGGGCTACCAGTGCCAGGTGATATGGGCTACCCATGCCAAGTGGTATGGTTGTGCCAAATCCTCTTTCTACTCTATTTTTGTGTAAAATTCCAGAAACTTGGTAGAGTTAGCCTGTGCCACATGGCACGACCGTGCTAAATTTGCTTCGTCAAGATCTATTTACAGCCCCTTCTCCCATTTATATAGTAAACTAATTTTTAGGTTTTAAGAATGGGGTTTACCCTAGGGTTTAGGAGAGATTAGTGTAGATTTACTTTCATTTTGTGCCCTATTTTAAGAGTAATGAAGTTTTAATGCAATTGACTTTCTTTCTCTCTTTAATCTCCAATTTCATTGAAGTTCTTACTTTATGGAGTTATTTACTAGTTTAATGTGCAAATTTACATGCTTTTATTTGTTGATGCATTGAAATGAGTGCTTCCCTTTCCTAATCATCTTTCTATTCTCTTATCTACTCTTAATGTCTCGTTCTCTTTCTTTAAGAATGCATATTTCAAGCTTATCCTCTCTCCTCCATCTTAGGGTTTGAAAATTCATTTTTACAAGTTTGACTTTTTAGGTCTCACTTAGTTAGATTATGGGTGGTTGAATTAGGTTAATGAGAATAAGTGGAGTATCCACTTCTAATCGTCATTCGCTTGCTCCAACAATGGAGGAATGGATGCCAACATCCATTGTTGAATTTTCAAGCTTTTGAGGTACTCCCTTTCTCTCTCTCTCTCCTTTTAGTTAGTAAATTTAATGTTTTCTTAGTTAATTAGCTGCTTTGCTAGTTATTGCTAATTAATATGATGTTTTATATTGATTTTGTTAATTATGCTTGTTTTAGTTTGGTTCAATAATAATATTTAAATTAGGATTAGTGAGTAATTAGTTTAATTAACCATACTTAGAGACAATTATTGCTTTCCCTAGGTTAGAGTTGGGGCTAAGAAGAACAAGTAACTTGATTTCCACACCATCCCAGTGGGCAACAAATTTCTATCCTTACTCTCATGGCTCTCACCTGCCCCAAAAGAAAAAAAAAAGCCACTTCAACAAATTGCTGTCGTTGTCGGAATTGGTGGCGTGAAATTAAGTCACACTTAGTAAATATTCCCCCCTTTAGTTCATTGTGTGCAAGTGTAGTCTCTTTTATTGTTTCTTTATTTTTTTCTCTTGACTTATAGAGTAACTACTTATTTGGATGCCATTGAAAAACACAAAAAAACTTAGAAAATGTGAAAAATCCAAAAATAAAAATTTAAAAATTGAAAAACGAAAAAATTGCGACTCATTGGACGTTAATGATGGGCTTGGGAATTTTGAGGAAACAAACGTGGTTAATGTTGAGCCCCAAGTCCACTAAACTTGATGAGCCTATTTTTGAAAGCGTAGAACCTGACCGACCATGTCCATTACGAGATCACTTCTATCCTCACCAAACTTCAACGAGATCATGTTTTGAGCACCTTCCTATTTCTAAGGATGTGACACTTGAGCTTAATGCTGATTATGTTGGCATGCTCCCCACGTTTGCCAGTTTTGAAGATCCTTATTTATTTATTCGTTAGTTTGAGGAGTTGTGTTTGTTGATTCACATGCCTAGAGTACGAAACGATGTTGTGAGGATGAAATTCATTCCCTTTCTTCTTAAAGATGATGCGAAGACATAGATGTATGGTCTTGAGGTTGCTTTTATTATATCTTGGGATTCTTTTGTTGACATCTTCCTGAAGAGGCACTGTTCGACCGACAAGACTATTAGGCTTAGAAATGAAATCATCTCTTTTGTCCAATTTGAACATTCGTCTTTGTGGAACTATATGAATGGGTTTAAGGAGTTGCTCACCCAATGCCCTCACCATAATTTAGAGAAACGGAACCTGTGTCAAATTATTTATGAGGGGTTGGATGTGAGTACTAGGTTAATGGTTGAGTCTATGTTTGGTGGAGAGTTTCTTTGCAAGAACGCTAATAAGAATCACAACTTTCTCACAGATTTAGGTGATAAGACATATGAGTGGGAGATAATTAACCCAAAGTATTGCGTCTAAAATTTTTATGAATAATGAGGACAAGTTACCTAATATATTTGTTGCTTTGGAGGGTGCTACACTTTATTGTGAGCATCAACTTGAAGTTTCTCTTTTTCATCTTTCTCAACCTCTTGAATGCATTGCTCCCCTGGGATCTTATGATCTTCTCTTGGACCATGATGTCAGCTCATACTCTCTCTCTTTTAATCAAATTTCTTTAGGGGCATGCGTGATCCTTGTTTGCATCTCCTATTAATCAACCCCCATCTTAGACTAGGGATGCTCTTGGGAGTGATATGGTTCTTGATAATGCATTTTCCCTTTAGCTCCTTGGAGGGAGAATGATAATATTGAGAAACTAGTGGTTAAAGCTGGTTGTAGTTTTTAGCATGACATGATTATGGTTTCCAATGATATTTTTGTTGAGAATGAGCATTCACTTGAGGAGACTCTTTTAGAGGAGCCTTGTGTTGAGGAGATTCATGAGGTTTTACCTTGTCATATAGAGCTTGTTGATCCCATCCCTAACGAGTCCCCTACTAAACCCACCCCCCCTCTATTATTTTACCCCTTCTTCTTCATATATTGTTTCACTCCTTTATCTGTCCCTTAGTGTGCACCTCCCCTGATTCTGAGACTTATATGATTTATGCCCCTAATTTAGACCAAACTCATGAGCTTGACATGACTATAGGACTTGAGGATTGGGTAGAGAATTTAGGACTCATGCCTATTTTATGCATCCTTGCTTCTTGTAAGACTTTTGGGCCCTTATCCTCTACATTTAGTGATGCTGGGTATGTGTGCAACTCTTGTGATTCAGCCCAGAGCTTTTATAAGCTCAAGAGAGCTCTCACTTCTGTTTCAATGATGTGCTTTCCTTGTTACAAATTATTTTAACTTTTTTGCAGTTTGGTTAAGTTTATTAGATAAGTTACTACAAGTTGTTGTAGGGATGATACAAGTAGAAACTTGGTGATTTGGTAGAGTGGCTAATGCTTGTTGAGCCTCTTGTACACATCTTAGTTAGGCATAGTTTAGGTGCACTTAGCTCCTAAGCTAGTATGATTGTTCTAACTTTTCTCTCTTCTTCTTTTTCTTTTATTTATTTCTTTTGGCACATGGTTATGAATATTTATTGTGATTGTGTGCGTGATCGAATTTGAGGCGAAACATGGGATTTGTTGAGCCAAGACGGTAATGATCACCCCTATTTTATTTATGTGTTTTTTTTTTAATATATGGTTGTTGGTGGTGTGTTTTGTTTTGTTTTGTGAATATTTGTTGGTGTTGTTTGGTTATGTGCTTGTTGGCAATGCCATAGGTTATTTGGTGGACTTAGATTGCTTAAGTGATTGCTTTTTGGCACCTCATTTCCCATAATGAGGATGTTATGGGGTGAGGCATCCATTGTGTGTATTTTTCAAAAATCTTGAAAAATTCAAAAAGATTTTTATTTTTCTTTTGGGACTTGTGTGCTTATGTAGGTGATTGGTCCCCCGTTGCTAGGTTATTTAGTTATTGTAAATAGAGTTTGCATGAGGGGATGTCTAGTTGAGGATGTAGATTTGATTTTTCATAATAACCCCATCTCATATGTGTGATTTTGTGCCTATATTGCTCACTTCACCATCAATTCTTTGGGTCTTGTTATTAAGATCACATGAGAACTTTTTGTTTCTCGAAGTTGCCTTCTAAGCTCTTGAAATAATGCAACAAAAAAAGGGAAAAGGAAATGGCTTTAAAATGTGAATAAAAGGCTTGATGGCCAATATTCGAAGTCATTATCTTTTTTTCATATCTTTCATTAGCTTGAACATGTGCTATTTTACTGGATTGAGCATGTTTTTGGGTAAACAAAATAAGTTTTTTGCATAATCTAATAAAATCCCCTTTTATAGAAGGCCCGAATACTATTAGGTCAAGTGGGTTTGGGTGTATGCGTGCTTAATGAGAGAAAAAGGGAAAAAGAAAAAAAATGGCAAAGACGGCAATTAAGCAAGGAAACGGGGTTCGTGCCAATATTAGCAACTTAATTCATAAGGATTGATACACTTTTCCACATGCATCACGGTTTATATATCAGTACATATTGTTGTATGGGGTGAAAAATAGAAGTTAGGGTACTTCTTGCGACTTAGATGTCTGTTGATTGTACATTTTATTTGTATATAATTTGGTGACTTGGTTACTATGGTGATGCCTTTGTCTAAATCGGGTATATAATTTCCCCACTATTTGTATGTATGATCAACTTTTGAAAAAACCAAAAAGATTTTTCTTTGTTTTTGGAAAGCTTTTTGTGGCTATTCCACTTGAAAACCCTCACAATACCTCACTCGTCCAGTTCAGAAATGGAGGAGTTTAAATAGCTTGTTGCATTAGTTATAAATGCAATCGTGATTCCTATAAAAGTAAGTTAGGGTGTTCTTTTTCTTCTTTTCTATTTCTTTTTAACTACTTTAGTTTGTTTTGCTTGAGGACGAGCAGAGTGATGGTGTGTTGGTATTTTGAGGTGTCCATTTGTATATATTTTTTGAAAATTTTGAATAATTCCAAAAGATTTTTATTTTTCTTTTGGGACTTATGTGCTTACTTAGCTTATTGGTCCCACATTGCTAAGTTATTGATTTATTTGTAAATAGAGTGTGTATGATGTGGTTGAAGTTGTAGATTTAATTTTTCATAATAACTTGATCTCATATGTGTGATTTTGTGCCTACCTTATTCACTTTATCATCAATTCTTTGGGTTTTATCATTAAGTTAACATGTTAACTTTTTGTTTGCTAAAGTTACCATCTACACTTTCGAAATAACGCAAAAAAAACCCACCATCATCTCTCTAGAATTAGCAGAACGTTCTGTACAGTACCCCGTATGCATTTTAGAAGATGTTCTCATTAAAGTAGGAGATTTATATGTGCCCACATATTTTGTAATCCTTGAAATGGAAGAGGATACGCACACCCCCATTATTCTTGGAAGGCCATTCTTGACCACTGTTGGGTACCATATGGATGTTAAAAATGGCAAATTATCTTTTGATGTGGATGATGAGCATGTGGAATTCAGCTTGATTAAGGTTTTTATGTTTCCTTCTATCTCTAAAGAGTGTCATCAGATTGATGTAGTGGATAATTTGGTACAAAAGATCGTTTCTAGTAATGATTCTTATGATCCACTTGAGCATTATTTATTAAATAATGGTACTACTTGAGATAAAAACTCAGAAATAGCAATGGGTGCTCAATCCTGAAAGCTTCTCCACCAGTTAACCCAGCCCTTGCCAAGGTGGAAACGCTAGTAAATGATGAAGCAACCTTATCAGATAAGAAACGTGCCCCCATGGTAAGCTAAAACCTCTTCCTTCTTCATTTAGATATGAGTTTCTTAGCTCCAATTCTACATATCCTGTGATTGTGAATGTGAGTTTAAAATGCATCTCAAGTAGACTCTTTGGTAAGAACACTTAGGTTGCATCGCAAGGCCATAGGATATACTCTTGATGACTATAAAGAAATTCACCTTTCTATGTGCATACATCATATTTTGATATAAGATGACCATAAATCCTTAATTGAACACCAAAGGAGGTTGAACCCTAATATGCAAGATGTCGGTAAGAAAGAAATTTTAAAATTACTTAAGGCCGACATTATCTACCCTATCTTTGATAGTAAATGGGTAAGCTCGGTCCATGTTGTGCCTAAAAAGGGGGGAATTATGGCTATAAAAAATGAGAATAATGAGTTAATACCTACTAGGACAATTACGGGGTGGTATATGTGCATAGACTATAGGAAGTTGAATAAAGCCACCTGTAAGGATAATTTTCCCTACTCTTCATCAACCAAATGCTCAAGAGGCTAGCAAAGAATTCTTATTTTTGCTGCTTAGATGGCTATTCAAGTTTTTTCCAAATCCCTATTAACCCCAGTGACCAAGAAAAAACCATATTCACTTGTTTATACATCACATTTGCTTATAAAAGAGTGTCATTTGGGCTATGTAACACCGCCGCCACTTTTCAACTATGTATGATGGCTATCTTTTTTGACTTTGTTGAGGACATAATGGAAGTCTTTATGGATGATTTTTCTGCGTATGGTATAGCTTTTTGACCATTGCTTGAATAATTTGGCTAAAGTTTTGCAAAGTTGTGAGGATATGAATTTGGTCTTGAATTGGAAAAAGTGTCATTTTATGGTACATGAGGGGTTATTTTAGGGCATATTATTTCAAATAGGGGCATTGAAGTGGACAAGGCAAAGGTAGAGGTAATGGAGAGATAACTACCACCTTCTTCTATAGAGGGTGTAAGGAGTTTTCTTGGACACATTGATTTTTACAGATGGTTCATGAAAGATTTTTTGAAAATTACAAAACCTCTTACCCATATGCGTGTTAAAGATGTGCCCTTTGAGTTTAATGAAGAGTGTTTAAGTGCTTTTTACAGGTTAAAGGAGGCTTTGATTTCCATCCCAATTATGTAAGCCCCGGATTGGGGATTACCTTTCAGGGTTATGTGTGGTGCTAGTGACTATGCAGTGGGAGTACTTTTAGGGCAACGAAAGGACAATAAGCCCTATGCCATCTAAAATGCGAGCCAAAGTTTAGATGATGCTCAAATGAATTATGCCATAATTGAGAAAGAGGCCCTAGCTATTATGTTCACCTTGCAAAAATTCCGTTCGTATTTGATCAATTCTAAAGTGATCATTTTTGCTGATGATACTGCATTAAAGCATCTCTCTTAAGTGACTCAAAGCCTCATCTCATTCGCTAGGTGCTTCTTCTATAAGGATTTGAGTTGGAAATTCGAGACAAGGCTGGTCATGAGAATGTAATTGCATACCACTTGGGTCCCAAGGTCACTCCAATAGGAGAGCTTCCTATAGATGACTCTTTTCCAGATGATCAACTCCTTATAATACCTGACCAGACAACACCATGGTTTGCTGATTTAGTGAATTTCAAGGTCTATGGAGTGATGCCATCCGGGTCTTCTTATCAATAATGGAAGAGTTTCCTTTCTGATACGAAATATTATGTGTGGGAGGAGCCTCTCCTCTACAAGCTGTGCGGAAATGGCGTTTATAGAAGATGTTTGCCAGAAGATAAGGTTCCTAGTGTCCTCCACTATTGCCATGCCTCTAACTTATGGAGGATACTTTGGACCCGACAAGACTTACACTAAGGTGCTTTAGGCTGACTTCTATTGCCCCCTCTCTTTAAAGATGCAAGAACCTTTGTTATGACCTGCGATAGATGCCAAAGAATGGGTAACATTTCTAAAAGACATGAGATGCCTCAAAGTGGGATTCTTCAGGTAGAAGTTTTTGAAGTATGGGGGATGTAACAGCCCACGACCACCCGCCATCGAGGTATTGTCCGCTTTGGGCAGGCGGGACGCTACCACCATCCCTGCCCTCACGGTTTTGTCGTCAAAAGGCGCCTCGATGGGTTGAGGTTTCCCCACGCTTATAAGGCGTGGTTCGTTCTCCTCAACTCCCGATGTGGGATACCTTCATCCATATCAATGTAACACCCCTAGCCCCTAGGCCAGAAGCGTTACGTTTTTCCTAACTTCTTACTTAATTCCTGGGACGAAATGGGCAGAGTTCCCTCTAAAAACTGACCATTTCCAGGCTAAAAGCCTTACAATAAGTCCCTGTAAATCAACGGAAGCGCAAACATTTGAAACATAGCTCAACGGCCCCACGCCGGAGTTCATAATTCAACGAGCCACTCGCTCGGAGTACACCAACCAGATTGATTCATGAATAAAGAAGAAATGGAAGATACAACTCAACGGTTAACAAAACCTGAGTATTAAGATTTACATCCCAAAACATAGCTAAATTAAACCAAGAAGACATCTAACTAACTTGATGGTTGGCTCAGGCGACCATACAGAGCGACCTTTATACCATATGCATTACATGAACTAGAATAATCGTTTACAGACCTTTATTAACTAAGAGCACATTACATGACTTCAATAAACGCGTAAGATCCCTTTAAATAAGCACATATGACGCCTTGTAAGCAACAATAGGTTCCTTCTGGACTTATTTGACTCAACTTCTTCCCGTCAGACAGAAAACCTGGGGAAAAGGGAAAGAGTAATGGGATGAGCAACCACACGCTCAGTGAGTATCCCCCAACCCCCTTAAAACCAAAACCGTTGCAAGCAATACTATCTTTACTAGTCACATATCACGTTTCCATACTTTACTATTATAATAGATATTCATAGAACCTTTATGGGAGGATCACTAAACACAAACTTCACTTCGACCACTCAGTCATATTTCTAGGTTCCTCAACGACGGAATTCTTTACTAGCAAGCAGTTAGGCACGAGAGTAAGCATCGAAGGCTAAGTATGAGGATCTTTTCTTTTCATAAAATAACTTCCTAACACTCCATTTAAATTACACATGAACCCTCAATCATATGATGTGTATTTAAGGTTATCCCTTTTCATATTCACACTTTTCTTGATATTTCATTCATATAATATACAGATCACACACATAAACACACATCAAGCATTTAAGTACCTTAAAACATCATATTAAGCTGTATGACACCCTCGCATGCTATTCACATATCAACGTTCATTCTTTTAGGAAGAGACGCCTTCATTCATGGAATTTTTAACGTGCTATAACTTTCCTTCTCATCTCATACACTTTAAATCAAACAGACTTGCTATGGATAAGAATGATGCCACACAAGATTAGAATTCACGTTCAACCATGCTTAAGAATCATTCATAAAGCATCCATTGAAAGCTTTCTTTTAATACATGGGCTAAGAATCTATATTCAAACATGCTTGTGGATCATTTCATAACTCATTCATGGAAAACTTTCTTTCTTTCGTTGAAAACGTTTTCTTAGTCTTCAAAGGAAGTTCTATTTCTTTTGGTCGCGTAACGACCCTTATAAGCTTTCCATACATCATTCCATATGGCCTTTTGGGCTCATAAAAAGAACTTCCTTTCCTTTTTAATCGTTTAAAAAATGGCAAAGAGCCAATTGCTTTTCTTAACTTAGTACCAAAGTACTTCTGGCATAAGATCATTACAGGGTGCTGTTTGGGTGAGAACTATTCTCGACCCAATAGTGAGACCTAACGCTCACGTTTAAGCTCTTACTCTCGAGAAGGCTACATATAACATATCGGACCATTACATTAGCCCTTGTCAGGGCCTCTAGGGTTTATCCGGACTTATCCCCTAGGTTAACATTACATCATATCATATTGTCCGCACCACATTATCTTAGCCACTTAAAGCGTATCGGCCATAGCGGCTAGTAATTTTGTTGTAACTTTTGGTTAAATCATTTGTCATGCAACTCACGCCTTTGTAAAACTCTTTAGGATTCCCCCGTTCAAGCAGGTTCACTCCCAAAACTGTATTCGTTTACTTTAAAATATGCCATCATGCACTAATATTTGTGGCTACTATTATTTCAAAACATGAAATCCTTCTTTGAAAATCTCACCCTTATGCACATAATTGAACTTGAGCAAATAGAAGGGAAAGAGGTTCACATATATCACATTCAAACACTTCATAATTAATTCATCACATCGAGCCACACATGGCCTCGCAATCCACACTATTGCGGTCATTTCACAACCCAATCTCCCTCCTCACTTGCACCGTACCACAAGACCTCGAACGCTCATAATTCTTTCCTCAAACCATCCAACTACCAACTCGTTTCATTGATTTATTAATACAACATATTATCATGCTAATTTATGAAAAGGTAAGATTTAGGTACTTACCTGGGCAAGCAGCACCACTTGGCGGTGCGTTACAGCAAGCATACGTACGCATATATATACCATCACGTACACATATAAAACTATAGAACTTTACTTGGGAATTCACACATGATAAGGCTCCAAGCATTTATAAATTTACTTCAGAGTTAGTAGGCCTTTATGGGATAGTTAAGCATATAGGCGATCATAGACTGATTATACATTTATATACATAAACTTTAAATACGTACGATGCACTTCGAAGTTCATACACGATCATGGAACGACCAAACATTCATAAATGTTGGCTTTAAAAACATACGACGCACTTTGAAGTCCACACAATCATGGAATGACCAAACATTCATAAACGTTGGTTTCGTAGTTACAAAACAAGTCCAATTGAGCTATTTCATCATAATACGATTCTAAACGTTCACTATCTACAACGAAATTACTATTCGAATCGAAATAAACCACTTAAACGTAATACGACTTTAGGCATTCAGTTATTATGTCTAATTTACTACTCAGGTATAGACTAGCTAAATACACAAGTATCGATTCCAACTATACTCATCTCTTTTCGAAGCTATTAATCACGTATGAATCATTTAAGTGTACTTATGTCGATTCAAAGCATTCATAATTCATTTTGTGCTAAACTTTTAGGCATGAACTAGCTAAATTCAGTTGAATCGATTCTAAACACGTTAATCTAACTTCGTTTATAATCCTTTTCATGCATCAACTAATTAATTGAATCGATGCTAAACATGCTAAATTAACTTCGAATTAATACCTGAGGCATGATTAACTAAATTGGTTCGATTCGAAGCTAAAGATATTTAATTCATTTCGATGTAAAATCTCAAACATTCAATGGTCACAGGCATTCGAATTAACGCTAAAGGCATGTAATTCACTTCGAATTATAAATTCAGGCTTCCGATAGCTACATACATTCGAATTAACGCTAAACACGTATAATTCACTTCGAATTATAAACTTAGGCATTCAATGGTTACATACATTCGAATTAACGCTAAACATGTATAATTCACTTCGAATTATAAACCTCAAGCAGCACATTCTAAATTAGGCTATGCTAGTCTAACATGCAACATCGATTCCACTAAAACGTTTGTGAAATTAGTACTAATTTAGGAGGCGAGGAACACCCACCTGACTCAGCCTAAATTCAACCCTGGTAGCAGCAATTGCACGCCCAAACTCATGTCCACGTTACTGGACCGAAACCGTGGCCCGTGTGCTTCCCAAAATCGAACCCTAGCTCTCGAAATCAAGCCCTTCTGCGTGTGGTTTGAAGTGAAACTGGTCCCTCAATCGATAGAAGAGGTCGTTTGGAGGCGTTTGGCCGATTTCCGGCACGTGGGTGGCGTTTTCAGGCCACCAAAACGTGGCTCTGTTTCGCGATGAGAAGCGGAGGAAAGGGGCTGGTGGAGGACGCGTGTGGGGGACCGGTGGTCCCTTTCTCTTGCCGGTGACGCGTGCTGGCCGGCGGCAACGCCAGATGGCCGGTCGCCGGTGGGAGAGAGAGAGATTCTAGAGGGAGAGAGCTGCGGTAGAGAGAGAGCGAGAGCAGAGAGCGAGGAGGGGGGGTCGGGGTCTCGGGCTCTCAGGCCCGGCGTGCCCCCTTCCCTTTTTGTTTAATTTTTCTTTTTTTTTGGCTCAATTAACATCATTCTACTGAATCCCGATCCCGTACTCGCTAATGGTTAGGCTTAACTCGAATCGAAATGACCTTCAATCAACATTTCAATTTAAACTTTGGGATTCAACCAAGTAAAACGAAAAACGATTTTAAAAACTCGGTTTAGCGTTGATTCGATAATTTTGTAAGTAACATCGATAGTAACATTAATCAAATAATCGTTCTTTTTAATGAATTTAATCGTCAAAAACTCACACAGTTACTAAAAATACGAATTTAGAACGTAAAAAGGAATTTTAATTAGCTTAACGGAAAACGAAAATGCGGGGTGTTACACTCTTCCCCCCTTAAAAGAATTTCGTCCTCGAAATTCAATATCTAAGTTCGGTCTTTTCTAGAATGCACACACATAACTAGGATCGACGCGGTTGGTTTCCAAAAGGTCATTTTGAAGATATTACTTTTTAAATCAAAAGAAGATTGCCTCATGGTATCCAGTCTCCTCCTCGCCAATCTCTTCAAGCGTCTGCTCGCTCTATTTAGGCGCCGAGGGCAAATCGCATTGAAGAGAGGCAAATGAGTTGGCGTGGAAAACCATATCGAGTTTGTTTTGAAAAGAAACATAGATTTTCAATGATCTAGACTCAGTTCGCATGGCAAGCAATAATTCTATGCATATGCATCTATAAGTGGGCATCTAAAGGCACGACAATTGAGACAATGACATCTTAAGGTCATACACTAGCAGTCTTATCCTAAAACATAAATTCAAGTCACTTTCGGGATCACAATGATTAACATGGAGACTACTATAACACATTTAGAGTAATAGAAATGTCACATAGCACCACATAGTATCATTTAAGCATAATGGAATTGCATAATATTAGCAATCCAATATTCTTAAGCTTAGGAGTCTCGGGGAGCATGAACGCGTCTAAAACATACATGGCAAGCAATTTACAAAAGGAAAACATATGCACCAACATTCCGATGTCTGTACATCAATCCCAGCTAACTTTTAGGCCTTTTCATTCACGACAACTTATTTAGGACATGTCAGGTTCGTATGAAGGCAGTTAACTTAGACAGGTTCATTCAAAGGCATAAGGATATTGAGTCATTCCAAAGTCAAATCAATTGGTCAGAAAGCTATCACATCGCACCTAAGCAGTAAAAACATCATGTTACATGACATTGACAATGAAGGGACTCAGAGTAACACTTGAATTCACATTGACGTCACGGAGGGGTTAATAACGGAGCACTGAAGGTCAAAAATCAAGAATCAACATAAACTAGCGTATCATGTCGAGAAGAATAACTTTGAAATGGAATGCTAAGGCATAATGTAAGTCGATGGTTTTGATGGCGGGGAGACTTCCCGTAAAGTCTCTACTTGGAACCGATTGTCTCTTCAGTCATAGATTCACACAAATGAAGGGTTATGCTCATTCAATACATTAATGTTTGATTCATTGCAAGAATATACGAGCACAGGCTCCTAAGGACGTCTCATCATGCTTTAGATATGTGTGTACATACATGTAACCCGAGAAATGGTAGTGCTACTATGCCAAACGGTGTCGTATCTAGCTATAAGACAACTAGGCTGAAGGTAAGGCCAAATATGCTAAGCAAAGTATAGTAAGACAGCGTTGGCAGCACATATGATGGCTAGCAAAGCACTATCCAAGGTTCTCTATGAAACCTACCATGTACCCATAAAAATTCAGCATGCAAGACATGATACGGCTAACTCAGTCATACCATGCCAGGACACTCAGTTATACCCTGCCAGGGATTGTTTTACACACATCCATTCATATCCCTTTAAGTCACGCATTCAAATATGGTCGCAAGTACGCTGGCATGTCATATGGTCTAGGCAAAGAAGGTACAAGGCCAATAAATGCGAATGAAACTCCTATGGTCACAAGATCTTTTTGCTAGGCATATGAGTTTTTAGCCACTCAATCAAACATATGAAACATAGAACTTAGGCATATATACAATGAGTAACTCCGCTACCATTACGAATATCTTAGCACATCATGCAATGATACATACAAGGGTAAGCATTCGAATGCAGAGGCCACAGTCGTGTAGTCATGTCATGAGGTATGTTCACAGTTAGCCACTTAATTATAATGCAAAAGGGCTAGTTGCTATGCTATAATTAGATAAGCACGGTTATATGAAGCAAACATTCACATAACTTGAATTATTTGGCCATCCTTGTGGCACATTCAACTAAAAATAATTTAAACACGTACCAAGTAGTTTATTTACTATACCTCTTACTTATGAAACACACGAATAACCATACATGCCATTTCATATAACAATATGGGTTTCCAAACGTTTATGAAAACATAGCATGTTGTCAAACACAATGGTTCACAATAATGTTGTACAAGAGTCACCTAAACGGGTATAAACGGCAGCAATCCTTATTAGCATTCTAGGGTCAAAGGTATGCCTTGGGCTTGACCAAAGTAACTAGAGACTAGCCATTAATCAGATAACAAGGGGTAAGAACAGTGGCACTACTGGTCTTACGGGGTACATCTATCCTACAGGTGATCGTAGGAGTCTTATTGTAGGTCGCTAGCCTTAGGAGGGATCGTCTACGATGTACAATTCCAAAGTCTGCTAGGTTCTTTCTCCCTGAACAAAAGGCTTTAACCTGCAAGGTCCTTAGGTTTTCGAAAGGAAATAGTCTAATTGCTTCTAGCTCTTTCTCTACCAACCTTGAATACGTCTGCTCACTCCATTATGGGGCCCGAGGAGCAAATCGTATTTTAGGGGCAAAGATGAACGTAGAGTTAAGGCCTTCCAATCGTTCAATTCAAATCATATGTTCCTTAAACATTAGATTAAAATCACCAAAGCATATAAACGAAACAACTTTCAATTGAGCTAACACTTATTTCATGCACGACAATACGAATCACTCGGCCTATATCTTAACAAATGATTCTCTTATCCAACCATTCAGCTTACGAAAGCCGCACCTAACTAGTGAAATGCGCGAACGTTCACGTAAAACTCACATTTGCACACAAGGCAGGCATATGTCACATAACCATACAGTGTTCCTAGGCGACTATATGAAATGCAAGACTCAGGTTGCGGCCTATGGTCGCAGGACCTTTGCTCTGATACCATCAATGTAACACCCCCAGCCCCTAGGCCAGAAGCGTTACGCTTTTCCTAACTTCTTACTTAATTCCTGGGACGAAACGGGCAGAGTTCCCCCTAAAAACTGACCATTTTCAGGCTAAAAGCCTTACAATAAGTCCCTGTAAATTAACGGAAGCGCAAACATTTGAAACATAGCTCAACGGCCACACGCCGGAGTTCATAATTCAACGAGCCACTCGCTCGGAGTACACCAACCAGATTGATTCATGAATAAATAAGAAATGGAAGATACAACTCAATGGTTAACAAAACCGGAGTATTAAGATTTACATCCCAAAACATAGCTAAATTAAACCAAGAAGACATCTAACTAACTTGATGGTTGGCTCAAACGGCCGTACAGAGCGACCTGTATCATATGCATTACATGAACTAGAATAACCGTTTACAGACCTTTATAAACTAAGAGTACATTACATGACTTCATTAAACACGTAAGATCCCTTCAAATGAGCACATACGACGCCTTGTAAGCAACAATAGGTTCCTTCTGGACTCATCTGACTCAACTTCTTCCCGTCAGAAGGAAAACCTGGGGAAAAGGGGAAAGAGTAGTGGGATGAGCAACTACACGCTCAGCGAGTGTCCCCCAACCCCCTTAAAACCAAAACCGTTGCAGGCAATACTATCTTTACTAGTCACATATCACGTTTCCATACTTTACTATCATAATAGATATTCATAGAACCTTTATGGGAGGATCACTAAACATAAGCTTCACTTCGACCACTCAGTCATATTTCTAGGTTTCTCAACGACGGAATTCTTTACTAGCAAGCAGTTAGGCACGTGAGTAAGCATCGAAGGCTAAGTATAAGGATCTTTTCTTTTCATAAAATAACTTCCTAACACTCCATTTAAACTACACATGAACCCTCAATCATATGATGTGTATTTAAGGTTATCCCTTTTCATATTCACACTTTTCTTGATATTTCATTCATATAATATACAGATCACACACATAAACACATATCAAGCATTTAAGTACCTTAAAACATCATATTAAGCTATATGACACCCTCGCATGCTATTCACATATCAACGTTCATTCTTTTAGGAAGAGACGCCTTCATTCATGGAATTTTTAACGTGCTATAACTTTCCTTCTCATCTCATACACTTTAAATCATACAGACTTGCTATGGATAAGAATGATGCCACACAAGATTAGAATCCACGTTCAACCATGCTTAAAAATCATTCATAAAGCATCCATTGAAAGCTTTCTTTTAATACATGGGCTAAGAATCCATATTCAAACATGCTTGTGGATCATTTCATAACTCATTCATGGAAAACTTTCTTTCTTTCGTTGAAAACGTTTTCTTAGTCTTCAAAGGAAGTTCCATTTCTTTTGGCCGCGTAACGACCCTTATAAGCTTTCCATACATCATTCCATATAGCCTTTTGGACTCATAAAAAGAACTTCCTTTCCTTTTTAATCGTTTAAAAATGGCAAAGAGCCAATTGCTTTTCTTAACTTAGTACGAAAGTACTTCTGGCATAAGATCATTACAGGGTGCTGATTGGGTGAGAACTATTCTCGACCCCATAGTGAGACCTAACGCTCACGCTTAAGCTCTTACTCCCGGGATGGCTACATATAACATATCGGACCATTACATTAGCCCTCGTCAGGGCCTCTAGGGTTTCCGGACTTATCCCCTAGGTTAACATTACATCATATCATATTGTCCGCAGCACATTATCTTAGCCACTTAAAGCGTATCGGCCATAACGGCTAGTAATTTTGTTGTATCTTTTGGTAAAATCATTTGTCATGCAACTCACGCCTTTGTAAAACTCTTTAGGATTCCCCCGTTCAAGCAGGTTCACTCCCAAAACTGTATTCGTTTACTTTAAAATATGCCATCATGCACTAATATTTGTGGCTACTATTATTTCAAAACATGAAATCCTTCTTTGAAAATCTCACCCTTATGCACATAATGCAACTTGAGCAAATAGAAGGGAAAGAGGTTCACATATATCACATTCAAACACTTCATAATTAATTCATCACATCGAGCCACACATGGCCTCGCAATCCACACGATTGCGGTCATTTCACAACCCAGTCTCCCTCCTCACTTGCACCGTACCACAAGACCTCGAACGCTCATAATTCTTTCCTCAAACCATCCAACTTCCAACTCGTTCCATTGATTTATTAATACAACATATTATCATACTAATTTATGAAAAGGTAAGATTTAGGTACTTACCTGGGCAAGCAGCACCACTTGGCGGTGCGTTACAGCAAGCATACGTACGCATATATATACCATCACGTACACATATAAAACTATAGAACTTTACTTGGGAATTCATACATGATAAGGCTCCAAGCATTTATAAATTTACTTCAGAGTTAGTAGGCCTTTATGGGATAGTTAAGCATATAGGCGATCATAGACTGATTAAACATTTATATACATAAACTTTAAACACGTACGATCCACTTCGAAGTTCATACACGATCATGGAACGACCAAACATTCATAAATGTTGGCTTTAAAAACATACGACGCACTTTGAAGTCCACACAATCATGGAACGACCAAACATTCATAAATGTTGGCTTTAAAAACATACGACGCACTTTGAAGTCCACACAATCATGGAACGACCAAACATTCATAAACGTTGGTTTCGAAGTTACAAAACAAGTCCAATTGAGCTATTTCATCATAATACGATTCTAAACGTTCACTATCTACATCGGAATTACTATTCGAATCGAAATAAACCACTTAAACATAATACGACTTTAGGCATTCAGTTATTATGTCTAATTTACTACTCAGGTATAGACTAGCTAAATACCCAAGTATCGATTCCAACCATATTCATCTCTTTTCGAAGCTATTAATCAAGTATGAATCATTTAAGTGTACTTATGTCGATTCAAAGCATTCATAATTCATTTTTGTGCTAAACTTTTAGGCATGAACTAGCTAAATTCACTTGAATCGATTCTAAACACGTTAAACTAACTTCGTTTGTAATCCTTTTCATGCATCAACTAATTAATTGAATCGATGCTAAACATGCTAAATTAACTTCGAATTAATAACTGAGGCATGATTAACTAAATTGGTTCGATTCGAAGCTAAAGATATTTAATTCATTTCGATGTAAAATCTCAAACATTCAATGGCCATAGGCATTCGAATTAACGCTAAAGGCATGTAATTCACTTCGAATTATAAATTCAGGCTTTCGATAGCTACTTACATTCGAATTAACGCTAAACATGCATAATTCACTTCGAATTATAAATTTAGGCATTCAATGGTTACATATATTCGAATTAATGCCAAACATGTATAATTAACTTCGAATTATAAACTCAGGCAGCACATTCTAAATTAGGCTATGCTAGTCTAACATGCAACATCGATTCCGCTAAAACGTTTGTGAAATTAGTACTAATTTAGGAGGCGAGGAACACCCACCTGACTCAGCCTAAATTCAACCCTAGTAGCAGCAATTGCATGCCCAAACTCATGTCCACGTTGCTGGACCGAAACCGTGGCCCGTGTGCTTCCCAAAATCGAACCCTAGCTCTCGAAATCAAGCCCTTCTGCGTGTGGTTTGAAGTGAAATTGGTCCCTCAATCTATAGAAGAGGTCGTTTGGAGGCGTTTGGCCGATTTCCGGCACGTGGGTGGCGTTTTCAGGCCACCAAAACGTGGCTCTGTTTCGCGGTGAGAAGCAGAGGAAAGGGGCTGGTGGAGGACGCGTGTGGGGAACCGGTGATCCCTTTCTCTCGCCGGTGACGCGTGCTGGCCGGCGGCAACGCCAGATGGACGGTCGCCGGTGAGAGAGAGAGAGATTCTAGAGAGAGAGTTGCGGTAGAGAGAGAGTGAGAGCAGAGAGCGAGGAGGAGGGGGGGTCGGGGTCTCGGGCTTCTCAGGCCCGGCGTGCCCCCCTTCCCTTTTTGTTTTATTTTTCTTTTTTTTTTGGCTCAATTAACATCATTCTACTGAATCCCGATCCCGTACTTGCTAATGGTTAGGCTTAACTCGAATCGAAACGACCTTCAATCAACATTTCAATTTAAACTTTGGGATTCAACCAAGTAAAACGAAAAACGATTTTAAAAACTCGGTTTAGCGTTGATTCGATAATTTTGTAAGTAACATCGATAGTAACATTAATCAAATAATCGTTCTTTTTAATGAATTTAATCGTCAAAAACTCACACAGTTGCTAAAAATAAGAATTTAGAACGTAAAAAGGAATTTTAATTAGCTTAACGGAAAACGAAAATGCGGGGTGTTACACTCTTAGATTATAACATTGAGCAAAGTAAGTTCACATGAGCATAGGTGTTTCTTGCATGCCGCAAAAAGAAAGGTTGGTTTTGGGAATGTAGATCCAAATAACCTTCTCTGCCTCTATATAAGAGTGTAGTGAAGTAGATATGTGATATAGAGGGAGTTCCATTGAGAAAAGCTCCTTATGTAAAGGTGAAATTTGACCTTGAAAAAAGGGGGATAATTGGAATAATAAAAGCATATTTTCTAAGCTGCCAACTGGAGAACCAATTTACTAGGCATAATTTAGACGTTATGTACATTGAAAGGAACATGCCTCATATCATTCATGGAACTATCATGAAGGGAAAGGTAAGATGAAAATACTATCTTATCGATTTGCAAGCCTTTAATATTAAAACTTCTCTCAAATATCTCTAAGCTTGTAAATATGAAAGAATGTAAGATGTTAGGGTTGAAGAGCCATGATCACCATATTCTTCCTCAAATATTACTTCCTCTAGTTATATGCAGTCACATGCCTATTAAGCAAGTAAGTGAGGCAATAATTAAAACGTCTATGGGTTTTAATGTTTTGTGTTCCAAAATATTGAAGATAGAATATTGGAAGCAATTGAGGCCCAAACGCTACTAGCTTTGGCTAAGTTAGAAATGTGGTTTCATCTTAATGGAGGATATATGGGGTTATAAATGTAATCTAACTTGAATGTATTCTACTATATGTACAATGCCAGTCTCCGATATTGGGGTGAGCCATTCTCTCACTAAATCTCACATGGTATCAGAGCGCAAAAGAGTACGATAATTTTTTTGCTCTCTTGATCCTCTCACGTCTGCTGCTAGGGTTTGTTTGCGGCTTTCTTGCTTCTCAAGCAATCTTCGCCATCCTCTTCGTCGGCAACCTACCCGCCTCTCATGGCTACTTCTCTGCGCGCCGATGGTTCCTCCCCCTCTACTCCGACAGCGCCCCCACTCAGCCCCTTGCTGAGTCATCCCCCATTGAGGCTTCTTCCTCGGGGGTCATGTCTGTTCCTCACAGCGACAGGTCGATTCTTCCACCACTGCCTCTTCCTTTCTCTGCTTCGTCCGTACCCCAACTGTCGTTGCCCTCTACCAAGCCTGTGCAGCTGCTGCTCTTCTGGACTCCATCGCCGCAGCCTACACTCCCGGTCTCGTTCATAGATTTTGCCAGCATGGGTCTTCCACCCGTTCTTACTATCTCTTGCTGCAACCAGTTGGGTTTCGGGTCTCCTATCTACCCGACCCTGCTTGGTTTGCTGCCAGGGGTTTTGGTCTTGACACCTTGGCCGGCCTCCTGCCCTCCTACCCACCATCTGGACCGTTAATGTCACCACAAATGTAACGACGGTGCTGGCTTCAGTTGATGATTTCTTGTCCTAGCGCACTCAGTTTACGGGGTTCATTTGTTATCATGCATCAGTTATATGGTATGCTTGATGGCTCTATTAGTCAACCGGCATCTCATGTTCATGGTCCCCATGGTGCACCACACCCTAATGTGGTCTATGGGTATTAGCTTCGGGTTGATCAGTTGATTCGCGCATGGCTATTTGCTACGATTTCCTAGGATACACTTAGTGAGGTACGTGATTTGCGCACTCTATTCAGGTTTGGCAACGTCCTGAATCCTGGTTTAACATGGCGTTTCTTGCTCGTGCCCTTGATTTAAAACGTATACTGACTAATATCAGTATAGAGTCTGATCAGTCTGTGGATTCATACTTACATTCCATCAGAACCATTGCTGATGCTCTAGCAGTGATTCAATCGCCTATCTCTAATTTAGAGTTGATTCAACTTACTACTGCTAGTTTACCTGAGGACTGTGGTTCCTTTGTCGCCACCTTTTCTATGCTTCTTGGGTCCACATCGTTTGATGATTTGAGGTCTAAATTGTTGTTCTTTGAGCAACGTCTTAAATATGAGAAGGAGCGTAATCCTTCTAGTCATTAGGGGTTTGTTACTACTACTGGCAATAACCCTGGACATGGGGGTGGTTCTGGTTCTCGTGCTTCTGGCAATAACAATGGGAATTGTAATAATCGCAACAATGGGCAACACAATCAGAATAACATGTCTAACAAAGGTGCCTCCTCTTAGGCCACCAACACTTCCATGGCATCTTCCAAGGCTGGTTTTACAGGTTCAGGCGTGTGTAATGCAGTTGATTCATTATTTCCTGCTATTTCTTCTCCTACTCCTACTATTAACCTCTTTCCTGCAGGAACTAATCAATCTAAGGACATCTTAGGTTCTTCTCCTAATGTTGTCCGTCAGATTTGTCATGCTCCTAACCATTCTACTATAACTTATCCACACCGCTATTCTTCTCAACCCCAGTCAGTGCTCCCAGGATATGCTACATTCAATCCTGCAGCTGTTGATGAACAAGTTTCGTACCCTGATTCTGCTGTTGCCTCTCATATGACATCTAGTGATGGTAATTTAATTTCTAAAACTTTTCTGGCAATGCTTTGGTTAGAGTAGTTGGTGGTACTCTTCTTCCCATTGTACACGTTAGTCACTCTAGGCTTCCATCTAAAGCCCGACCCCTCCGTCTCACTAATGTCCTTCATGTTCCTAATTTGCAGCAACTCTCCGTTAGACAGTTGTGTTAGGATAATAATTGTAATGATGTGTTTGATTCGTCTTCTATCGGTGCCAAGGACAACGCCAAGGGTGATGCTCTTCTGCAGTCTTCTAATTTAGGTCCAGTCTACATTGTCCCTATTCCTACTATTTTTGGTACTGTTCCTGCTAATGTCGCCTTGACAGAGTCTGCTGATCTTTGGCATCGTCGATTGGGCCACTATGAAGCTAATGTCTTAAATATCTTAAAGAAAAATAGTTTTGTTCAGTTTAAATCTGTTTTCTCCCATTTATGTACGACTTGCAATTTAGCTAAATCTCATAGACTTCAGTTTGTTTCTGCTAAACATGGCACAGTTGCTCCTTTACAATTAATTCATTCTGATGTTTGGCAATCTCCTGTTATTTCTTATAATGGGTTCAAATATTATGTTGTGTTTATTGATGATCACTGGCATTTTACCTGGCTCTATCCTATGAAATGCAAGTCTGAAGTCTACGAAATATTTACCAAAAGTCGAAAACCTCTTTGACTGCAAAATTAAAATGTTTCAAAGTGATGGGGGACGCGAGTTTGACAACTCATTTATGCTGGATTTATTTCATAAACATGGAATTTATTTTCTAAAATCTTGTCCTGGTAGTCAACAACAGAATGGAGTAGCAGAACATAAACATCGACATATTCTTGAAATGATTCGTGCCTTTTTAATTGATGCTCTCATATTGGGGTGAGCCATTCTCTCACTAAATCTAACACCTCTAGCATTTCTAGTGTCATGTTGCTTTTAACAATCCATTTGGCTGATAAGGCTACTATAGGTGGGCCAGTTCAGTTTTTGCTTGATGTACTCCAAGGAACGAGATCTCTATACAGTCAGGTCACCTGCTTGCAATGAGGCCTATCCAAATGGAGTTATGATAAATGTGGTATGAAACTTGGCAACTACACTAAGTATTTTTTTTTTTAAACATCCTAGAATTCGACTTGGATCAATGAAAATGTGCGATATTGATGAGAGGGAAACACAACAAGCCCATATGTATGCTTTGACGAATTGCTCTGAAGTGTTACCTTTTATTCTATAAGTTGTATCTTTTACATAATTTGGACTGGCTCTATTATTAGGAGAAAATACTAATTTTATGTGCTCCGTATAGCATATTGTCTTATGCGAGAGAGTTATTTAAAGGAAATGACGAAAGAAGAAAATAACAACCACTTTGAAGAGTGGTTTAAGGCCCAGATGAGTTACTGTCTTGACACAAAGTGCCGTGATGTTCATTTTAAATTATATTAGCCTTACTTGTACATTTTTTTTTTTTTTCTACAGGTGGAGTTATACTAACAAGGAACTTGTTCCCATGAGGAGGAGCTTTTGTCATAAGCGTGAGGGCCTACACCATATATAATGGTTATGTTATTAATTGATTTAAATTTTACACATTAAGTAGAGATAATGGTGAAAAGATGCAAAATAGTGGAGTCCTTGTGGTGGATGTAATGCTCGAGATGAAGAAGCTAATATAGAGCATTAACGAGTACTTATAGAGCCTTCAGTTTAGGGAGACACAAGGGCAACAATATTCTTCCCATGTAAATGGTGGGATAAAAGAAAAAGTAGTCGAAGTAGATAAATTTGGCTTCGTTAGTGTGAATTGTCAACACCTTTTGAAAACATATGGTACTGTGCTGGCAGCTCAAGAATCACCAGTTTTCTATGTGATATTAGTCAGAGGGGTTGGCATGTTCTGGTGAATGTACAACCTTACGGTTCATATGGGCCAACTCTCGAGGAAGATCAAGGACAGGCAAATGAAGGAGATGCAAGAGCGTACTTCATTTAAAGCCAAACTTCCTACATCTACATCTACATAAAATGAAGATTTTTGAGTATGTTGACGTTAACTATAAAAATGATGTACAAGTAGAGTCTGCTAATATTTCTTCATTTCTTAGGGAAACCAAAACATACATCTAGGAAAACGTGACCTATCATTAGCTATTTATGCGTATCAGACTTCCATATTTGCTTTGAAGTTTTATATTTTTATATTACATAGAATGTGATGTGACTAAGCGTTTAATCTTATCATAAATTCATTTCTACTTTAGCTTTATTATTTTTTACCTACGCTTTTACTTACAAGTTTTTTTGCATTTCTTATATTTTGATATGTAATTAGTTTATGTATTTCTTATTTAATTATAAGCGTGGCTCCTTTAGGGAGAACTCAGAAAAGCTAAGGTTCGTGGAACTTGGTTTTTCAATGCCGAGGGTGTGTATCAGGCTCCAAGACGCCTTCCTGCCCTAAATCTTTAGTACATAGGAGTCTCAACCCCATGATGGGGCAAATGCAGTAAAGAAGAGTGTGGTAAGTCTTGTACGTTTCAATATTTTATTTGATTATAACTATATATTTCCACAACGGCTATAAACCACCTAGTTGTGTTTGACGTTAGAATGTGTTGGATAAGCAAGGTGTTCAGAAAAACCAGTAAGTTTCAACTTGGTGATAAAGATATACTTGCTTTCTCAAAGCATGATATTCTATATAATGGTAATTAAACACCTTACAAACTTTTTTTCTTTATTTTTTAGGCTCTAGGACATCTTCCTGCCCTAAATCTTTAGTAGGAGTCTCAATCCCTGATAGAAAAATTGGGTTGAATGTGGTACAGGATAAACCAAGTAAATCGTAAAAAAGAACACTTTCCTTAAGACTTATTTGTTGTACCACAAACAATCTTAGGGATAATCTACTTGGTAAAAACAAGTGTGTGTTTCAAGGTTCTCTCAAAGGTTAATCGATGAGGGTGCTACAGTCACTCACATTGATTTTGTTGTGTCCATGATTGTGATTTCAATCCTCCTTATATAGAGGAGTGATCATGCTTGAAGAGGCACCAAAAATGAATAGGGCGGTTAAATCTTGAAGACATACCATACTCATATACCTTTTCACCGAAAGAATTGGATAAGGTGGGTAAACCTGAAAGTGCACCATGCTTATCCACCTTTTCACTGAAAGGATTGGATAAGGTGGGTAAACCTGAAAGGGCACCATGCTTATCCACCTTTTTGGATAAGCACTATAAAACCTGCCATTTTTATTTTATTTTTGGAAAATTCCAACAATTCCCCGCCTTTTCCAAGATATAGAACAAACCCCCACCATTCCAACAAACACACAATCACAACCGAAAACACAAGGAGATTTATGCATAAGAGAAGTATCTCGCGATTTGAACTTCCATTTAGTGAAATATAATTTCAATTAATCTGAATGTAAATAGTAGACAAGTCTTTGAACTATTCATCCCCTTTGATTAATTGGATATATTTCACGCACAAATCTCATCACACACTTAAAATTTGACACTATTATCCGGTCATATGTCCATATTCATCATGAGTGCATCAAGCCAAGCCCTGTTGCTCTTTGAAGCGGCCACACTTCACACTCACTTAGGTGGACCTTAGAAATATGCTCCTATAACACAAGCCATTCAATCAAGATCTATTAAGAGGATAAAACTCAACCTCTTATAACATTATAGTATTCAAGCACTCTTACCATGGGATAAAATATATTAGTGCATCCAATCAATATACAAAGTTGTCACTCATTGAACTTAGAACGTGATGTCATGCCACGAATTAAGTTGAGGCTTCCTTGCTAGTAATTGTAGATATGGGCTTAAGTCCCATCCCCCTTGATGTTCTCAACACCAAGTCTCTTGTTAGACCCTTAGTTAAAGGATCTGCAAGATTCTCATTTGTTTGCACATAATTAACTGTGATCACTCCATCTTTGATTAACTGATGGACATAGGCATGTCTAAGTCCAATGTGCCTTGATTTTCCATTATAGACATGACTATAAACCTTGGATAGTGTGGTCTTGCTATCACAAAGTATGGAGAGTGACGACATTGATTTTGGCCACAAAGGCACTTCCAATAGCAAATTCCGCAGCCACTCTGCCTCCTTGCTGGCTGCAGCCAAAGCTACAAACTCAGCAGCCATGGTGGAGTCGGTTATGCAGGTTTGTTTCTTGGATGCCCAAGATACTGCCCCTCCACCAAGCAAGTATATATAGCCTGATATAGAGGCATAATCCTCTTTATCAGTTATCCAACCTGCATCTGAGTATCCTTCTAAGACCGAAGGATAATCTAAATAACATAGAACATAATCGTGAGTTTTCTTTAAGTATTTCAAAACTCGACGTATTGCATACCAATGAAACTTACTAGGGTTACTAGTATATCGACTTAACTTTCCAACGGCAAATGCAATATCTGGCCTTGTGTTTGTCATGGCATACATCAAGCACCCTATGACCTTTGCATACTCAAGTTGTGCGATAGGTCTCCCACTATTTCGAGTCAACTTATAGGTTGGATCGAAAGGAGTGGCCACTGGGGAGCAATCTTTGTAATTGAACCTCCCAAGCACTTTCTCAATATAATGAGATTGGGACAAGTGAATTCCATCATTATTTCTAATGATCTTAATACCGAGTATAACATCGGCCTCTCCCATGTCTTTCATGGAGAACTTGGAAGATAGAAAACACTTAGTTTTCTCTATTTCCTCTAAGTCAGTGCCAAAAATTAGCATGTCATCAACATATAAGCATATAATCACACCTTTTCCATGCTCAAACTTAGAATATACACATTTGTCAGATTCATTGATACTAAACCTATAAGATAGCACTACTTCATCAAATTTTTGATGCCATTGTTTAGGTGCTTGTTTTAGACCGTACAATGATCTTATGAGTTTGCATACTTTGTTTTCTTGGCCTGGAACAACAAAACTTTCTGGCTGTTTCATGTACACCTCTTCCTCAGATTCACCATTTAAGAATGCTGTTTTCACATCCATTTGGTGAATTACTAGCCTTTGAATTGCAGCAAGAGCAATGAGAACTCTTATGGTTGCAATCCTAGCCACTGGTGCATATGTGTTAAGGTAGTCAATACCATGTTTTTGGCTAAAACCCCTTATGACCAACCAGGCTTTGAACCTTTCTATAGTACCATCTACTTTCTTTTTTCTTTTAAAGATCCACTTTGATGTGATAGGCTTACATCCCGGGGGTAAATCAACTAAGACGCATGTGTTATTTTCCATGATTGAGTCCATTTCATCTTGGACAGCTTCTTTCCAAAAGGAAGCATCTTGAGATTTTATAGCCTCTTTAAATGAGTTAGGATCCGAATCAATGCTATAAATATAGGGTATTTCATTTTCAATGGAATCCCTTGTTCCCTCTATCAAATAGACAAAGAAATCATAACCAAAGAATTTATTCTTTCTAATCCATTTACTTCTCCTTACTTCCACTATGTCTCCTTGTTCTTGATCATTACTCGGAGTCATAGTGGTTGGAATAAAATCATTTGGTTTAGGAATTGAACAAAATCTAGTTTCATCAAAAATGACATCAATTGATTCTATCACGGTGTTAACCGTAATAGAAGCATTTGGTTCTATAACCAAAAACCTATAGGCTTTGTTATGTTCAGCATAGCCTATAAAGATGTACTCAATTCCTCTTTCCCTTAATTTTCTTTTCTTGGGTTCTGGGACTCTTACAATAGCCCTACACCCCCAAACTCTGAAATAACTCAAGTTTGGCTTTTTCTTATTCCATAATTCATAAGGAATAGTTTAATTCTTTTATTAGGAACCCTATTTAGAATGTAGCATGCTGTGAGTATCGCTTCACCCCAAAAGCCTTCACTTAAACCGGATTTAGAAAGCATAGCATTGATCATTTCAGTTAGTGTTCTATTTTTCCTTTCTGCCACACCATTTTGTTGCGGTGTATAAGGTGCTGTGACTTCATGGATTATACCAGTTGATTGGAAATAACTTGGATCATAGTATTCACCACCCCTATCCGATCTTAGTCTTTTAATGAAGGTTTCACAATGCAACTCAGATTCATTCTTAAATATCCTAAACATGTCTAGTACTTCACTTTTAGCATGTAAAAGGTATACTTGGTAATATCTTGTAAAATCATCAATGAAAGTGACATAGTATTTCTTTCTCCCAAAAGAGGGAGTGCTATGAAAATCACCTAAATCACTATGAATTCATTCAAGTAATTTAGTGATTCTTTGAACAATTGGAAAAGAACTTCTAGTGATCCTTGTTAACGTGCATGTCTTACATTTCTCTATGTTTCCATCAAAATTAGGAATTAACTCAAGTCTTAACATCTCTTTTAATCTTTTATAATTAACATGTCCAAGACGATTATGCCATAGAGAAGATGAAGAATACACAAGCATGTAAGCAGAATCATTCATCTTATTACCACTAGAAGGAGTAATAACATTTAACTTAAACATGTCACCACTAGCATAACCCTTCCCCACAAAGACACTCCCTTTAGACAGGATAAACTTATCGGCCTCATACACTTGTTTGAAGCCAAACTGATTGAGAAGAAAACCAAAAACAAGATTCTTTCTAACTTTCGGCACAAAATATACATCATTTAAAGTAAGAATTTTTTCGGAAGTGAAGACTAACTCTACTTGGCCTATTCCTTTAACATCAGCAGTAGAAGTATTGCCCATGTAGAGTACTTTTCCATCTTCAACTGACACAAGAGTCTTGAAGAAAGAACGATCCTTACACACATGCTTGGAAGCACCCAAATCAACCCACCAATCATTGTCACTTTGAACAATGTTGATTTGATCATTGATCATGGCTACAAAGTTGTCCTTTGCCTTTGCCTTTTGGTTGTTCAAGCCATGTTTGCGCTTCCAAATGGTACAATCTCTTTTCTTGTGGCCTGGTTTGTTACATTCCCAACAAACCACTTTAGCCTTCTTGTTGCTCTTGTTGTTGTTGTCCTTATTAGGCCTCTTCTTGTTTCCCTTTGGCACTTGACTCGACTCACCATCTTCGATAATATGAATCTTGGAGACATGCTCCTTTTGACTCATCCTGCACACGTAATTCTTCTTCTATTCGAAGATGGTTAGCCAATTCCTCAAGTGACATTTCTTCTTTCTTATGTTTTAAAGTTCTTTTAGTGTCTTTCCAAGAGGGGGGAAGTTTGTCCACTATAGAGGAAACTATAATAGTCTCATCCATGTGCATTTTATTTTGCCTGAAGTGACTTAGGATTCGTTGAATTTCATGCAATTGATCGAGAACAGAACGTCCTTTGACCATCTTATAGTTATTAAATTGACTTACAAGGAAATTCTTGCTAGAGGCATCTTCTATCATTTATTTATTCTCTAGCGCCTCCCATAATTCCTTTGCCGATTCCATGCCTTGATAGACATTGAACAATGCGTCCGACATGCTATTTAAAATATGGTCTCGACAAATATAGTCATCGTTCTCGAACTTGGATCTTCGGCGGGCTTGCTCTAAAGTCTCATTTTCCGTCTCTATTGGGTATGGAGTGTTGAGCACATACACAACCTTCAAAGTTGTAAGAAGGAAATGCATCTTCTTTTGCCAGCGCCGGAAGCCCACACCCTCAAATTTGTCCAACTTCTGAGAGTTGGACGTCATTTCAAGAATTGACGCCATCTCAAATAAGTCTTAAGATTGATAGAAAAATTGTGTAGAATGTGGTACAGGATAAACCAAGTAAATCGTGAAAAAAAACACTTTTTTTAAGACTTATTTGTTGTACCACAAATAATCTTAGGGATAATCTACTTGGTAAAAACAAGTGTGTGTTTCAAGGTTCTCTCAAAGGTTAATCGATGAGGGTGCTGCAGTCACTCACATTGATTTTGTTGTGTCCGTGATTATGATTTCACTCCTCCTTATATAGAGGAGTGATCATGCCTGAAGACGCACCAAAAATGGATAGGGCGGCTAAATCTTGAAGAGGTACCATACTTATGCACCTTTTCACTAAAAGGATTGGATAAGGTGGGTAAACCTGAAAGGGCACCGTGCTTATTCACCTTTTCACCGAAAGGATTGGATAAGGCGGGTAAACCTGGAAGGGCACCATGCTTATCCACCTTTTCGGATAAGCACTATAAAAACCTGCCATTTTTATTTTATTATTGGAAAATTCCAACGATCCCATCGTGGGGCAAATGCAATAAAGAAGAATACGGTAAGCCTTGTACCTTTCAATATTTTATTTGCTTATAATTATATGTTTCTAGAAGGGCTATAAACTAGCTAGTTGGGTTTGACGTTAGAATGTGTTGGATGAGCAAGGTGTTCAGAAAAACTAGTAAGTTCCAGCTTGGTGATGAAAATATACTTTTTTTCTCAAAGCATGATATTCTATATAATCGCAATTAAACACCTTACAAACATTTTTTCTTTATTTTTTAGGTTCAAGTGTGATATTCTACAAGCACATATGAAGAGTGATGGTGCAAATACATAGAAGGAGAGTGGCAGCTAAAGCATAAAAGGAAAATGTGCCAAGCTCCTTACCTTTCACTGTTTTCTTCACTGAAAATTATGTGTTGCCCTGAGGGTATCATTCATCTATTTACATTTGACGTTATAATGTGTTGGAGGAGCAGAGTATTCACAGAGACATGCAAATTCCAAGCTGGTAATGAAGACTTACTTTTCTTCTTAAAGCCGAAGATGACATTCTTAAGTTTTCATCATCTCCATACATTTTGTCTAATGACAATTGAATACCAAAACTAATTTTATTTTTAGGTTCAAGCATTATATTCTACAAACCACAAGTGAAATTGAATAAGGATGTCGTAATTTTGCTAATAATGATGGTTTAAGAGGTGGTGAAAAGTAAAAACTACAAGGAATGTTATTTATGCATCTGAAAATTCTCTGGTAATAAAGTTTTGAAAGAGACTGAGGAGTTGCATGTGGAATGTAGTGTCGATAATTGTGAAGGTATAATCTATTATCTAATTTTTCAAGTACTTTCAAATATGTTTTTATATGGACCATCATATATCTAATTCAATTTGAAATATGTTGTCCTATGTTGTTCTTGACATCTATTGTTATGTGTATATCTCAGAAGGCACCTTAGCAAATGCATTTAAGCTCCACAGCTTTCAATATTACATTTTTTAAAAGGGGAAAAAGAAACTTGGCTATTCGTATCTTTGTTTTACAACTTACAGTCTACAATGCACTAGTTTGTTTATTGTTCATGCTAAAGTTGGTTATTCTTTTCTGGTGGTGTAAGTTTCTGATACTTGCCCATGTTTGTTTTTTTCAAGAAGAAAAAACCTAACATTTTCATTTGTGCAGCTGATATTCTTGCTAAAGGTGGAAACAGAAAGTGAAGAATCTTCTCATGGCCTGGGGCCAAAAAAAAGGTAATGCACATGACAACTCTTTAAGATAGGTAGAAACTTGGAGTAGGCTTCTGTAGCAATGGACCAAGGCGTGAAAACCTATGTTTCCTAGCTAAACTTTTTAGTGATTCTAACATGTTACCTATTAAAGTGCATACTTGGAATGAAATGGATTCCAAAGATCTGGATAAACTATATAATGTTATTTTCGTATGATTGAATTACTTTAACTTCTATTTACTTAAATTGTTATTTACTTTAAACTTGTGCCTAGAAATAATGCATGTGAAAGTAAAGATATTTTGTGCTAGATATTATTTCCTAACATGTGTTTTTTTTTTTTTAAATGATAGGAACAGTTTAAAGGAGATGGTATTGAGTGTCATCGCAACACCATCATGTAGCAAGCAAGGAATCTATGGAACAAATCGCGAGGGAGAATGAAGCAACTACACCTGAAAAGCTACCTAGTCTTGAGGAAGCAGTATCTCTAAGGAATGTACCTAAAAGCTTGCTTAATGAAGATTGGATATGAGTGCTATAAGAGCATTGCATGGACTCAGACTTTGAGGTACATACTAAATATTGTGATAACTTAAGATAGAATCATTTCTTCTAACTTTTCTTTACACTTTTAAATACATCCACTCTTGTATAACTTAAATATTGTGAGTTGTAATAAAGAGAACTAGAAATTCCAAAAACGATGCTTAGTTGATAATGCTTCCTTGCATCAGCAACAAACTAAATCGACAAATCATCTATGACAAGTTGGTATGTATGCATCTGGTTTCTTGATGAACTATGCTTTTCTCCCCCACATTTCATTTCATGATTGTCACTTGTCTTTTTCATTGAGATGAATGGTGTTGCTAGATTATAACTACAAGACTGGAACCTAAACTCAGTGCGTTTTGTGATAGACACTTGTGTTGGGTTATTATGATTGTCCTCAATTGTTCATGGTAGATAAATTAGGGCTTACAAGGCTAAAATGTGAAGTAACATCGCATAATATTTGTATATTGTTGCAAAAACTTTGATTATGGGATGAGAATGATCACCTTACAAATTGTTGTGGCTTCCTCTAGTTTGTGTTATTTTAGGTATCTAGGTTCATCCATAAGAAATTGGAGATATTTTTACTGATACGACGAATAGGCTGGCAAGTAGCTTGTGAGAAAATGGCAATCTAATTTTTTTTAGCATCTAATGTTGTTGAAATAAAGAGCTAATTTGTTCAAGAAATATAAGCTCTTGTAATCGTGATCTTTTGCTTCTGAAATAGTTCCATGGCAGCCTAGAAGAGTGCCTCTTACAGTATGACTTTTGTTAGAGTTTTAATAGGAGGCAAGGCCCACTGTTTGCTATGAGTCTTTGTCTAGTCTGCTTGAACTAACTTCATCCTTTGTGTTTAGAAATTTGAGAATTTAAGAACTTTTGAATGCCCTAAGAAACTTATATTCAAATGTCATGCTTTGTGGTAGTCCAGGCCTCCTTTCTAATTTTAGCTTTCCATATCATGTTGTACTTTAGAGTGGTAGAATGTTGCATCTGGACTATTATTTGACTTTGTTCGATGTGTTTACAATAGGAGGCGAGGACGAGAAGGTCCCAAACATTGCTTAGACCTTCAAAGCAATTTAGAAGAAAAAGGATAGCACATCGAATGGAGAAGATACAATAATATATGTGTAACATATTTTACTTACTTATTGTGAACTACTGTTATTTTCAATTTTTTTATATTTTCATTCTTGTCCATACTTTTGCTTCTTTATTTTTTACTACAGGAAGACATTTTATAAGAATTTGCAGAGAATCCATTGATGTCTTAATTTGAATTAGTGGAGAAATGTTTTCAGCCACAAAATCGAGACTATGCACTTTGCTTTGGAGATAATGTGAAACCTCAAGATATTAGGGAACTTGAACCGAGCAAAGTTGACTGAACACTAAGCTTCAACATAAAAGTCAACTATGCAATGAGTTGATAAATCGAATGGCAAAAATCAAGTAGCATGACTACCAAAAAGGCTGCTTCCCTCCGCATTTAATTTTTCTAATAACCACACTTATAAGTGTAGAAATAGCAGCTACACACACTTAGGCTAAATGTGAGAAAGTTAAGTGTGTGAAATTGTTCTCCACACTTAATGAAAATGCGGATATAACTATATTTCCTACACTTATAAATGCGGAGTAAGTACTGATTACCTACAATTTATGTGTGATCATTTTACGCCATACCCACTCTAGAAGATACAAGAAGTCATCATTTTTCCTACACTTAAAAGTGTTACTAGCGTCGTTTTAGTTTTTAAAAAAATATTGGTAATTAATATAAAACTTATTAAGTTAAAAATAGAACAATTGTATACAATTGTTTTTTTTTTTAATGAACAAGTTTTATACTAATTACCAGCATGCATCACTCTACATAAATAAATAAAATTAACAAACTAACAAATTAAAATATATCAAACATCAATTAAACAAATTACATATTAACGCATGAAAAAAAATTAATCGTAGACACAACAACAAAGACTAAGGTAATCAAAACTAAATATTCTTGCATTGTTTTGAATCCATCTGGCTAATTTTTTTTGTCACATGTAGCTGATTGAACATTTTATTGCTCTGTATACTACCTAAAACTATACTTTGAAAACATGTCTTACATCCAAGAATATATAAAAAAAATCTTCATCTTTGTTTTCTTCGCTGAGAGATGTTAGCTCCAGAAATGCAACCTGTTAGACAATTGAAACACACAAAAAAATGAATTATTAAAAAAGATAACCAAAGAGATTAACTAAGACGCAGACTCGACAGAATCAAGTTTAAAGACGTACAACAGAGTTCAACCAACTATAGAACCACAACAGAGTTGAACCAAGAATAGAACCACAATCGAGTTCAATCAATAATAGAACCGTATGTAGTAATTGGATCATTTTTTTCTTTGGCTTTAGTTTGAACGAGTTGTGAAATTACTGTAGTAATTGAATCAAGCCCTGTTCTCACAAGTGGATAGAACAGTAGGTAGAAAAGCATTTCATGTAACACCAACAATATCATAAATTAGTTTTCGGAAGAAAATTACTAGTTATGCAATCAGCATGTCAAGATAATCACAAAACGAAGTAATTTCGTCTTTTGACAGTAGTTCTTAATGCAAAATTAAGATGAGCAGTTTAAACACCAAATTTAAACAATGATTTGTGCCAGTAATAATGTCTCCGCAAGGCAAGGAAACATAGACAGAAGACTAACCTTTGCAGTGTTGTGCACTAAATTTTTGCAGTCCAGTAGCATGCTAACTGACGATGCAGGGAGATGATACGTCTTATTTCTAAATTCCACTACTGCACCAGTTTTGTTGCCGGCATTGGAAATAAAAGCTGCACAAACTCCAGAAGAATCTGTATATACATCAGCTTGCATAACAATTTTGACACGAGAACCAAAATGAATGCCAGGATCGATGCCAAACACTGACAAGAAAGAATACTGAGATAAGATGAGCAGGATGGTGACAACACAGCATAATTGAAGAACTTTGAGACAAAATCACTTTGAATTTACAAAAAACAAGCGAAGAACATAGAAGGCAGGAAGTAAGGCTTGAAAATTACATGTGATGCTTTAAAGAAAGCCATCATTTCACAAGTTTCTCACAAGAACTAACAGAATTGCTTCCAATCATCATGTCCATTATTAGATGATTCCAAATAACTAAGAGATCAAGAATAGTTACCTCCAGAAGACGGATGAGAGACAAATTAGTATGCTGTCCACCAAGCAATGCCTTCTCGCACAATCTAATTGCTCCATGAAGTTCCTTGAGATGTCCCCACTTGGGGAACCTTGGTAAGCCTAAAGAAGCAATAGGAAAAGATCATTAGAACAAACAGCATGTACAGAGCAGCTTCCTCTATCCTTATTTCTATAATTTGTATGGGTTCCAACAGAAGGGATGAAGACTTGAATATTGAAGTATACAAGTTAGGTGGTCTATAATTTGTATGGGTTCCAACAGAAGGGATGAAGACTTGAATATTGAAGTATACAAGTTAGGTGGAAAAATGGAGTGATTACCATATTCATCTTTTGGTGCGTCATAATCGTAACTTATTGTAACAAAAGGACCTCCCATAGTGCGGCCAAAATTTGTCCCACCATGATACTGCATCAGAAACCAAACCTTAGTAAAAGAAAAGGAGATGCCAAAATTTTCCACTCTAGAAATCTTCCTGCCTCCCTAAGTTTTTGAAAAATACCAAATAAATACAATTCATTGGTATGCATGCTAAACCAGTTACAACATTGTCCTATTTAACTCACCATGTTATAGTTCTGCATATTGCCTCCCTTTGGAAAAAATCGAGCCACAGCATAAGCAACATCTTCAACTGGTCTGTGAGGATCAGTGGACCCAAATGTTTTGAACTTGGAACAAAATAAGTACTCGGTTCATTCATGACAAGAATGTGTTATATTTACATCCTTGAAAAGATCAAGAAGTTGATAGACACTTTTAAAAGCAAATCTAGAAACAAATAGTAAAGACTATCCTCATCAGCAAAAAATTTTAAAAAATAGTAAAAGCACCATCCAGGCCAGTTCTCTATCCACATCTTTGGTGCATTTGCATGAATTGGCATGTAGTCATCACAGTAGAATCCGTTGCAAGTATTTATCTGCAAAAGAAGTAATGAATTGGCGTCCTTTAACTTCCTATATATACGTTGGCTAGGGAAAGAAAAGGATCTAATTATCATACAAAAAAAGAGATCTAATAAATCACACTACATATAAATCTTAAGGTAAGACACTCAGCAATAGTTCGATTAAGACAAGGGCCTATTGGCAAGCTATATGGTATCAATCTACTGTTAATTATACTGAAGAAGACCATTAAGACAAGGCCAAGATGGATCATAACAAGAAAGTTTGGATAAACAAGAATAAGATACTTTGAATTCCTGGCAAGACAGAAATTGCTGGGGTTTCCGGCTGATTCTTCTGATATGTCCTTTAAAAATTTCAGGGTAAAAACAGATTGGTTGAACTGTTAACTGTTAACAGCCTGAGAATGTTAGCACAAGCAGATGTAAGAAACTTGAGTTCATGAAACCATGAAAACCCATTCCCCAACTCACAAAAGCTGTTTAGTTTCCACATTCCACAGTCCAGAGGTTCTCACCACAGGAGCGGGAACATCCCACTGCTGGCACATTATCCAACCCACACCTGTGTTCTGAGAAAGGGCCATCTTGGCAGCCCACAATGCATGTCTTTTCCCTGCATCTCCATAGGATTGTTCATAGTACCCATATTCATTTTCTATCTGGAAAGGTAAGAACTTGGACATCAGAAAGACATGAATACGACAAAAGCACGTGCCAATAAAAATAATATGAAAATGAGGATCACAACCAATAGAGACCAAGAAAGAGTAATGCATACAATAGAATGAAAAAAATGAAAAGAACTCTGTCACAAGACAGAGTAAATCATGTAAAGTAATTACACAAAACCAAGATCAAAAAGCCTCATAGTAACCTAATGCTAAGAGATTCACATCAGATAGACACTTAAAGTCCACTTCCTTCTCTAAATCAAAATATACCTCTCCAATCTGTACAACTTTCCCAGAGCATTGTATGAATGTGACCACATAGAGGTTTCACCGTTTAGTACATAGATTTGGCAAGTTTTTTGGTGGTAAAAGAACATCAACTTCAACAAGATTTTATTCCGAAAATGATATCCACGTAGCAGCAAGTACCTAGGCTAAGATGAGAGGACCTCCTTGTGATGCAAAAAGCTTCTCCTGCTTCATGAGATTTACTATGTATGTCGTGAACTTCTGCATGCAAGGCTGCATAGCCACAACCACAAAGACGTCGACGTAAATTTAGTTATTAAAAATTCATTGGAAATTCTAGCCAGGACATTTCACAGAAACCCTTTGAAAAGGCTCTAACTAGTTGAATATCAACAACCCAATGTGATATTGTGTAGTAACCTCATAGCAACCTAATGCATGCCATAGAAAGAGCACAATTCCATTTTTATGATCATCTAGCATATTGGCTTTCGTGGTCTAACATCAACATTGGGATAACACTTGTGTATTTCGGCCACTATAGTCTTCAAATTTTTGAACTTTAGATCTCAATATTAATTAACAGAAAAATAAGAATTAATTAACCATGAGTTGCCCACAAGACTCTTAGAATAGCTTCGTAAGACTATTAGTAGCATAAAATGAGTAACCAACGATTGATTGTGTTAGTATTTTGGCATAAGAGGCTAACCTGAGCTAACCAACCTCTTCTTGCAACTCATTTATAGTAGTTTCTTTTTCTTGGATTGAAGCTTTTGCAGCTTGGCACTCAGCAACTTCAACTACGAGCTGCTCTGACAGTTTAGATTGAGCCTTGTAACATTGTCGAAGTTCAAGTTCTAGATTTTCTGCTTTTTCTTTCCATTCTGAGCCCTTAAAAATAAATTAGACTATTCAGTCACAATATCCAATCATAGTAAGGAATCATGAAAAACATGGGTATAGAAATGCAATTGTAGCTGAATCGAAACAATAACCAATTTGACTCAGATGAGATTGAGAAAGACCCCAAACTCACTAATTTTTTTTTAAGGAATACTCCTACTTGGAAGACAACTCCACAAAATCCCCACTCGTAGACAACCCAAACATGGCTCTTAAATCCCTAGGCAAGACCACAAGGACAGTCAGCATAGTCAACTGTTAGGCATGGAAAGTTGGTCCCAGATGACATATAGCTTTGATGGATAGTAAGTTCAGTAACGCTAAAGGAAAAATCTCGAACCCTCTATCCAGCCTTGAATTATCAGAATAAACTACAAATTTGAAACTTTCTCAATCAAAGGCAATGCGGCTACAGATACAATTTCCCTATCACAGACATAAACCTTGATGTATATGTGGGTGGTAAGTGAACCAAATCAAACTCAAATAAACCCAAATAAGAACTGAACCAAAGTAAAGAGAAAATGGAAGGTTGATTGAGATGGAATGAATATAATAACAAAAAAAAAAAAACAAAGGATAAACAAGACCTTGCACTTGAGATAATCCTTCGTGGAGCCACTCAAGGACTTGATCTTGGGCAAATCCTCTCGTCTTCACCAAGGAATCACTCCAATTGGAAAAGAAAAGAGAACCTAGAATACCACTTGAACTTGCCAAAATTCAAGATATAGAACTAGGGATTTTTTTGGACACAAATGAGAATCACTCTCAAGGTGTTTGTACTACTCTTGGAAAAGCTTACAACTCTGAATTCAAATGCAACTACATAACCCACCTATTTATAGGCTAAACAAAGATAACCAAAAGACTTAAAAACTCCTAGCAATTAAAACTAGAAAATTGAAAAGGCTTAGAAAATGGAAAAGACTCAACATAAAGGGGTGGGGAGGTTACAAAGAATATTCTAGGCTTCCAATCAGCTGAAGACATCCATCTAGAACACTCCAAGTCGTGCATGATGTCATCCACATGATGTCATGTAACCAAAGTCTCTTCATTTGCCCAGCATTTAATCCTTGCAGCAGCCTCCACTTCAACTGAGCATAACTCTCAGCACACACGTCCAAATCAGGTGATTCGGGGCTTGTTGGAAAGCCCTGGAAATCTATTTTCCAGAATGGGCTCATTTGCTCAATTTGGATAAGTAGATCAAAAGTTATGGTCCGAACATTACACCTATATCAGAACTGGATTGGAGCAGGACATGTCTTCTTTGAGTAATATTTAGCCCAACCAAACGACGTCCAAATTAAACATAATTGGGCTTGTTTGAAAGCTAAACTTCAAAACCATGTGGAGCCTCAAGTTGTGGGTCCACTTGAGCTAGTCCAAAAAATGAGCACAAAAAAAAAAAACCTTCCGCAGGGATGAATCGGGCACCAATTCTTCCGGAAGGGATATGAGTTTTATCCAGATTTTCGCCACTTGCTTGACTACTTCATGGTGTCTAAAGTCCTTGAACTCACATAATAAGAGAAAATATGAGAGTTCCCATGCACGTTCTTGTTTGACACTTTTCTTCTTGGAAGTTGACCTTAAATAAAAATGATGCATATGGGAATATGCATCATACTCCCTGGGTGGTTTTGAGTTTGTCCTCAAACTCAAAGGGTTAGCAAGCCTCTCAAGAAAGGGGTCACGCTCATAATATGGGAGCTTTTGGGGAAGGAGGTCACAGGGCATCACCTCTAGAGAGATATAGAAGAGGGTGAGGGGAGGATGATAAAACGGGTCATACCTGGTGAGGAGAAGAGGCGGAAGTGAGAAATCTTCTTTGGGGGCAAGGGTTTGGGAAGGATGAATGAGGGTTAAGGCTTGTCGGTCCTTTTGTGGCTTGGGGCTTTGGCACGATGGAATAGGGGTCAAGGTGATTTTCTTCTCATCCTTAATAAAGGAGTAGGTGTTGAGGCGCCCATGATGAATTACATGGCGATCAAACATCCATGGTCTACCCAATAATATATGGCTTGCATCCATAGGAAGAATGTCACACAATATCTCATCCTTATAGTGGTCTCCAATAGAAAGAGAAATGAGGCATTGATGAGAAATGTATATACCTTTGCCTTGATTTAGCCATTGGATGCTATAAGGCTTAGGATGGGGTGTAGTCGCAAGTTTGAGCTTCTCCACCATGGTTTTGGATGCAACATTTGTACAACTACCTCCATCGATGATGAGGGTACAAACTTTCCCTTGAATAGTGCACCTTGTGTGGAAAATCGCCTCTCTTTGCTCCAAGCCTTCTTGAGTAGCAAATCCACTCAATGCTCGCCTAATGACAAGCAACTCACCTTCATCGGGGCCTATGATAACCTCTTCTTCTTTTTCTTCCAAGCTTTCCTCTTCTTCATGTTCATGCTCCTCAAAAGAAGCTTGGTACTCAGCCAGGGAAACAATCCTCTTGTTAGGACAATCAGATGCAAAATGTCCTGTACCTTGACAACGGAAACACCGAACTTGGTCTTTTGGTCGTGAGGGCACTTTTGTGGGAGGTGGAGGGGTGATGGGAGGGACACTTTTGGCGGGTGAGGGGGTTTGAATTTGTGGGGGAAAGTAAGGTGGTTCTTGAGAAAAAGGACGGGAAGGAGTCTTAGAAAAGATGCTCTTTTCCTTAGTCTTCTTTTGTTGCTCTACCTTATAGGCTAGAGAACTCAAGTCATCTAGGGATGAATAGGGTTGCAACTCAATTACATGAGCAATTGATTCATCAAGACCACTCAAATATCTTACCAATGTTTGTACATCATCTTCTTTCAAATCACACTTGAGGAGGAGTTGTTCAAACTCCCGAGTGTATTCTTCCACACTGTTTGATGCTTGCTTGAGGCGGTGGAGTTTCAGATAATTATCTTGCACATAGTGTGAGGGAAGAAACTTGGCCTTGAGTTTTTCTTTCATTTTGGCCCACGTTCTAATTTTCCCTTTCCCATTTCTTGCTCTTTTCGCTCCAAGGTTAGCCCACCAGATTGAAGCATATTTACGGAGTTTAAGGGCTATGACTTTTACCTTCTTGTCCTCCGGGATGTCCTCATATTCAAAGATCCTCTCAATGGTGCAACCAATCGAGAAATAAGTCCGGGTCAAGTTGGCCTTCAAATTCGGGGATGTCACTTCGGACACCACCAATATTGCTTCCTTGCCTTCGTCTCCTTGGGGCTTCTTCGTCACTAGAATTGGCTCGGGATTGAAGGACTTCTTCTTCCGATTCGACCACCGGTTCATGAGGATGAGAGGGAGTGGGGCTATGAACCCACCTTCGTTTTTCCTCCAAAAGTTGCCCAAGTTGAGTTCGAAGATAAGTGACTTGCGCTTCTAACTCTTCCACACGTGCTTGGTCGCTTCTTGTGGACTTTGTAGACATGTTGGAGATGCTTTGAAGGAAGAATATGCAGCAGGGAAAGTGGCACGGTCGTGCAAGGGGGCACGGGCAGGCCGTGCTATGCTTCGACTTGAGGAAATGCAGAAAAGTAGGGTGGCACGGGGGCACCGTGCAAAATTTCTGGCCTGTGGACACTGGATGTTCACGGTTTTTTTTTTTTGTTGTTTTTTTGTTGTTTTTTTTGTTTTTAAATGTATTTGGGTGTGATGTGGGTCACTTTAAAACCTTTGCTCTGATACCAATTGATGTATATGTGGGTGGTAAGTGAACCAAATCAAACTCAAATAAACCTAAATAAGAATTGAACCAAAGTAAAGAGAAAATGGAAGGTTGATTGAGATGGAATGAAGATAATAACAAAAAAAAAAAAAACAAAGGATAAACAAGACCTTGCACTTGAGATAATCCTTCGCGGAGCCACTCAAGAACTTGATCTTGGGCAAATCCTCTCGTCTTCACCAAGGAATTACTCCAATTGGAAAAGAAAAGAGAACCTAGAACACCACTTGAACTTGCCAAAATTCAAGATATAGAACTAGGGATTTTTTTTGGGACACAAATGAGAATCACTCTCAAGGTGTTTGTACTACTCTTGGAAAAGCTTACAACTCTGAATTCAAATGCAACTACATAACCCACCTATTTATAGGCTAAACAAAGATAACCAAAAGACTTAAAAACTCCTAGCAATTAAAACTAGAAAATTGAAAAGGCTTGGAAAATGGAAAAGACTCAACATAAAGGGGTGGGGGAGGTTACAAAGAATATTCTAGGCTTCCAATCAGCTGAAGACATCCATCTAGAACACTCCAAGTCGTGCATGATGTCATCCACATGATGTCATGTAACCAAAGTCTCTTCATTTGCCTAGCATTTAATCCTTGCAGCAGCCTCCACTTCAATTGAGCATAACTCTCAGCACACACGTCCAAATCCGGTGATTCTGGGCTTGTTGGAAAGCCCTGGGAAGCTATTTTCCAGAATGGGCTCATTTGCTCAATTTGGATAAGTAGCTCAAAAGTTATGGTCCGAACATTACACCTATATCAGAACTGGACTGGAGCAGGACATGTCTTCTTTGAGTAATATTTAGCCCAACCAAACGACGTCCAAATTAAACATAATTGGGCTTGTTTGAAAGCTGAGATCTTAAAATTCAAAACCATGTGGAGCCTCAAGTTGTGGGTCCACTTGAGCTAGTCCAAAAAATGAGCACAAAAAAAAAATTACCTTCCGCAGGGATGAATCGGGCACCAATTCTTCCGGAAGGGATATGAGTTTTATCCAGATTTTCGCCACTTGCTTGACTACTTCATGGTGTCTAAAGTCCTTGAACTCACATAATAAGAGAAAATATGAGAGTTCCCATGCACGCTCTTGTTTGACACTTTTCTTCTTGGAAGTTGACCTTAAATAAAAATGATGCATATGGGAATATGCATCATACTCCCCGGGTGGTTTTGAGTTTGTCCTCAAACTCAAAGGGTTAGCAAGCCTCTCAAGAAAGGGGTCACGCTCACAATATGGGAGCTTTTGGGGAAGGAGGTCACAGGGCATCACCTCTAGAGAGATATAGAAGAGGGTGAGGGGAGGATGATAAAACGGGTCATACCTGGTGAGGAGAAGAGGCGGAAGTGAGAAATCTTCTTTGGGGGCAAGGGTTTGGAAAGGATGAATGAGGGTTAAGGCTTGTCGGTCCTTTTGTGGCTTGGGGCTTTGGCACGATGGAATAGGGGTCAAGGTGATTTTCTTCTCATCCTTAATAAAGGAGTAGGTGTTGAGGCGCCCATGATGAATTACATGGCGATCAAACATCCATGGTCTACCCAATAATATATGGCTTGCATCCATAGGAAGAATGTCACACAATATCTCATCCTTATAGTGGTCTCCAATAGAAAGAGAAATGAGGCATTGATGAGAAATGTATATACCTTTGCCTTGATTTAGCCATTGGATGCTATAAGGCTTAGGATGGGGTGTAGTCGCAAGTTTGAGCTTGTCCACCATGGTTTTGGATGCAACATTTGTACAACTACCTCCATCGATGATGAGGGTACAAACTTTCCCTTGAATAGTGCACCTTGTGTGGAAAATCGCCTCTCTTTGCTCCAAGCCTTCTTGAGTAGCTAATCCACTCAATGCTCGCCTAATGACAAGCAACTCACCTTCATCGGGGCCTATGATAACCTCTTCTTCTTTTTCTTCCAAGCTTTCCTCTTCTTCATGTTCATGCTCCTCAAAAGAAGCTTGGTACTCAGCCAGGGAAACAACCCTCTTGTTAGGACAATCAGATGCAAAATGTCCCATACCTTGACAACGGAAACACCGAACTTGGTCTTTTGGCCGTGAGGGCACTTTTGTGGGAGGTGGAGGGGTGATGGGAGGGACACTTTTGGCGGGTGAGGGGGTTTGAATTTGTGGGGGAAAGTAAGGTGGTTCTTGAGAAAAAGGACGGGAAGGAGTCTTGGAAAAGATGCTCTTTTCCTTAGTCTTCTTTTGTTGCTCTACCTTATAGGCTAGAGAACTCAAGTCATCTAGGGATGAATAGGGTTGCAACTCAATTACATGAGCAATTGATTCATCAAGACCACTCAAATATCTTACCAATGTTTGTACATCATCTTCTTTCAAATCACACTTGAGGAGGAGTTGTTCAAACTCCCGAGTGTATTCTTCCACACTCTTGGATCCTTGCTTGAGTCGATGGAGCTTGAGATAATTGTCTTGCACATAGTGAGAGGGAAGAAACTTGGCCTTGAGTTTTCTTTCATTTTGGCCCAAGTTCTAATTTTCCCTTTCCCATTTCTTGCTCTTTTCGCTCCAAGGTTAGCCCACCAGATTGAAGCATATTTACGGAGTTTAAGGGCTATGAGTTTTACCTTCTTGTCCTCCGGGATGTCCTCATATTCAAAGATCCTCTCAATGGTGCAACCAATCGAGAAATAAGTCCGGGTCAAGTTGGCCTTCAAATTCGGGGATGTCACTTCGGACACCACCAATATTGCTTCCTTGCCTTCGTCTCCTTGGGGCTTCTTCGTCACTAGAATTGGCTCGGGATTGAAGGACTTCTTCTTTCGATTCGACCACCGGTTCATGAGGATGAGAGGGAGTGGGGCTATGAACCCACCTTCGTTTTTCCTCCAAAAGTTGCCCAAGTTGAGTTCGAAGATAAGTGACTTGAGCTTCTAACTCTTCCACACGTGCTTGGTCGCTTCTTGTGGACTTTGTAGACATGTTGGAGATGCTTTGAAGGAAGAATATGCAGCAGGGAAAGTGGCACGGTCGTGCAAGGGGGCACGGGCAGGCCGTGCTATGCTTCGACTTGAGGAAATGCAGAAAAGTAGGGTGGCACGGTCGTGCACCGTGCAAAATTTCCACGGTTGGCGGCACGGGGGCACCGTGCAAAATTTCTGCCTGTGGACACTGGATGTTCACGGTTTTTTTTTTTTTAAATGTATTTGGGTGTGATGTGGGTCACTTTAAAACCTTTGCTCTGATACCAATTGATGTATATGTGGGTGGTAAGTGAACCAAATCAAACTCAAATAAACCCAAATAAGAATTGAACCAAAGTAAAGAGAAAATGGAAGGTTGATTGAGATGGAATGAAAATAATAACAAAAAAGAACAAAGGATAAACAAGACCTTGCACTTGAGATAATCCTTCGCGGAGCCACTCAAGGACTTGATCTTGGGCAAATCCTCTCGTCTTCACCAAGGAATTACTCCAATTGGAAAAGAAAAGAGAACCTAGAACACCACTTGAACTTGCCAAAATTCAAGATATAGAACTAGGGATTTTTTTTTTGGACACAAATGAGAATCACTCTCAAGGTGTTTGTACTACTCTTGGAAAAGCTTACAACTCTGAATTCAAATGCAACTACATAACCCACCTATTTATAGGCTAAACAAAGATAACCAAAAGACTTAAAAACTCCTAGCAATTAAAACTAGAAAATTGAAAAGGCTTGGAAAATGGAAAAGACTCAACATAAAGGGGTGGGGGAGGTTACAAAGAATATTTTAGGCTTCCAATCAGCTGAAGACATCCATCTAGAACACTCCAAGTCGTGCATGATGTCATCCACATGATGTCATGTAACCAAAGTCTCTTCACTTGCCCAGCATTTAATCCATGCAGCAGCCTTCACTTCAACTGAGTATTTCTCTCAGCTCACACGTCCAAATAAGGTGATTCTGGGCTTGTTGGAAAGCCCTGGAAATCTATTTTCCAGAATGGGCTCATTTGCTCAATTTGGATAAGTAGATCAAAAGTTATGGTCCGAACATTACACCTATATCAGAACTAGACTGGAGCAGGACATGTCTTCTTTGAGTAATATTTAGCCTAACCAAACGACGTCCAAATTAAACATAATTGGGCTTGTTTGAAAGCTGAGATCTTAAACTTCAAAACCATGTGGAGCCTCAAGTTGTGGGTCCACTTGAGCTAGTCCAAAAAATGAGCACAAAAAAAAAATACCTTCCGCAGGGATGAATCGGGCACCAATTCTTCCGGAAGGGATATGAGTTTTATCCAGATTTTCGCCACTTGCTTGACTACTTCATGGTGTCTAAAGTCCTTGAACTCACATAATAAGAGAAAATATGAGAGTTCCCATGCACGCTCTTGTTTGACACTTTTCTTCTTGGAAGTTGACCTTAAATAAAAATGATGCATATGGGAATATGCATCATACTCCCTGGGTGGTTTTGAGTTTGTCCTCAAACTCAAAGGGTTAGCAAGCCTCTCAAGAAAGGGGTCACGCTCATAATATGGGAGCTTTTGGGGAAGGAGGTCACAGGGCATCACCTCTAGAGAGATATAGAAGAGGGTGAGGGGAGGATGATAAAACGGGTCATACCTGGTGAGGAGAAGAGGCGGAAGTGAGAAATCTTCTTTGGGGGCAAGGGTTTGGGAAGGATGAATGAGGGTTAAGGCTTGTCGGTCCTTTTGTGGCTTGGGGCTTTGGCACGATGGAATAGGGGTCAAGGTGATTTTCTTCTCATCCTTAATAAAGGAGTAGGTGTTGAGGCGCCCATGATGAATTACATGGCGATCAAACATCCATGGTCTACCCAATAATATATGGCTTGCATCCATAGGAAGAATGTCACACAATATCTCATCCTTATAGTGGTCTCCAATAGAAAGAGAAATGAGGCATTGATGAGAAATGTATATACCTTTGCCTTGATTTAGCCATTGGATGCTATAAGGCTTAGGATGGGGTGTAGTCGCAAGTTTGAGCTTGTCCACCATGGTTTTGGATGCAACATTTGTACAACTACCTCCATCGATGATGAGGGTACAAACTTTCCCTTGAATAGTGCACCTTGTGTGGAAAATCGCCTCTCTTTGCTCCAAGCCTTCTTGAGTAGCAATCCACTCAATGCTCGCCTAATGACAAGCAACTCACCTTCATCGGGGCCTATGATAACCTCTTCTTCTTTTTCTTCCAAGCTTTCCTCTTCTTCATGTTCATGCTCCTCAAAAGAAGCTTGGTACTCAGCCAGGGAAACAATCCTCTTGTTAGGACAATCAGATGCAAAATGTCCCATACCTTGACAACGGAAACACCGAACTTGGTCTTTTGGCCGTGAGGGCACTTTTGTGGGAGGTGGAGGGGTGATGGGAGGGACACTTTTGGCGGGTGAGGGGGTTTGAATTTGTGGGGGAAAGTAAGGTGGTTCTTGAGAAAAAGGACGGGAAGGAGTCTTGGAAAAGATGCTCTTTTCCTTAGTCTTCTTTTGTTGCTCTACCTTATAGGCTAGAGAACTCAAGTCATCTAGGGATGAATAGGGTTGCAACTCAATTACATGAGCAATTGATTCATCAAGACCACTCAAATATCTTACCAATGTTTGTACATCATCTTCTTTCAAATCACACTTGAGGAGGAGTTGTTCAAACTCCCGAGTATTCTTCCACACTTTGATCCTTGCTTGAGGCGGTGGAGTTTCAGATAATTATCTTGCACATAGTATAAGGGAAGAAACTTGGCCTTGAGCTTTTCTTTCATTTTGGCCCACGTTCTAATTTTCCCTTTCCCATTTCTTGCTCTTTTCGCTCCAAGGTTAGCCCACCAGATTGAAGCATATTTACGGAGTTTAAGGGCTACGAGTTTTACCTTCTTGTCCTCCGGGATGTCCTCATATTCAAAGATCCTCTCAATGGTGTGCAACCAATCGAGAAATAAGTCCGGGTCAAGTTGGCCTTCAAATTCGGGGATGTCAATTCGGACACCACCAATATTGCTTCCTTGCCTTCGTCTCCTTGGGGCTTCTTCGTCACTAGAATTGGCTCGGGATTAAAAGACTTCTTCTTCTGATTCGACCACCGGTTCATGAGGATGAGAGGGAGTGGGGCTATGAACCCACCTTCGTTTTTCCTCCAAAAGTTGCCCAAGTTGAGTTCGAAGATAAGTGACTTGAGCTTCTAACTCTTCCACACGTGCTTGGTCGCTTCTTGTGGACTTTGTAGACATGTTGGAGATGCTTTGAAGGAAGAATATGCAGCAGGGAAAGTGGCACGGTCGTGCAAGGGGGCACGGGTAGGCCGTGCTATGCTTCGACTTGAGGAAATGCAGAAAAGTAGGGTGGCACGGGGGCACCGTGCAAAATTTCTGGCCTGTGGACACTGGATGTTCACGGTTTTTTTTTTTTTGGTTGTTTTTTTGTTGTTTTTTTTGTTTTTAAATGTATTTGGGTGTGATGTGGGTCACTTTAAAACCTTTGCTCTGATACCAATTGATGTATATGTGGGTGGTAAGTGAACCAAATCAAACTCAAATAAACCCAAATAAGAATTGAACCAAAGTAAAGAGAAAATGGAAGGTTGATTGAGATGGAATGAAAATAATAACAAAAAAAAACAAAGGATAAACAAGACCTTGCACTTGAGATAATCCTTCGCGGAGCCACTCAAGGACTTGATCTTGGGCAAATCCTCTCGTCTTCACCAAGGAATCACTCCAATTGGAAAAGAAAAGAGAACCTAGAACACCACTTGAACTTGCCAAAATTCAAGATATAGAACTAGGGATTTTTTTTTTGGACACAAATGAGAATCACTCTCAAGGTGTTTGTACTACTCTTGGAAAAGCTTACAACTCTGAATTCAAATGCAACTACATAACCCACCTATTTATAGGCTAAACAAAGATAACCAAAAGACTTAAAAACTCCTAGCAATTAAAACTAGAAAATTGAAAAGGCTTGGAAAATGGAAAAGACTCAACATAAAGGGGTGGGGGAGGTTACAAAGAATATTCTAGGCTTCCAATCAGCTGAAGACATCCATCTAGAACACTCCAAGTCGTGCATGATGTCATCCACATGATGTCATGTAACCAAAGTCTCTTCATTTGCCTAGCATTTAATCCTTGCAGCAGCCTCCACTTCAATTGAGCATAACTCTCAGCACACACGTCCAAATCCGGTGATTCTGGGCTTGTTGGAAAGCCCTGGAAATCTATTTTCCAGAATGGGCTCATTTGCTCAATTTGGATAAGTAGATCAAAAGTTATGGTCCGAACATTACACCTATATCAGAACTGGACTGGAGCAGGACATGTCTTCTTTGAGTAATATTTAGCCTAACCAAACGACGTCCAAATTAAACATAATTGGGCTTGTTTGAAATCTGAGATCTTAAAATTCAAAACCATGTGGAGCCTCAAGTTGTGGGTCCACTTGAGCTAGTCCAAAAAATGAGCACAAAAAAAAATTACCTTCCGCAGGGATGAATCGGGCACCAATTCTTCCGGAAGGAATATGAGTTTTATCTAGATTTTCGCCACTTGCTTGACTACTTCATGGTGTCTAAAGTCCTTGAACTCACATAATAGGAGAAAATATGAGAGTTCCCATGCACGTTCTTGTTTGACGCTTTTCTTCTTGGAAGTTGACCTTAAATAAAAATGATGCATATGGGAATATGCATCAAACCTAGAGAAACACTATCCCAATTAGGGCTATTTTCAAGTATAGGTGCACTTTAGACGCATTCACGATCAATTCCACTCAATCCTTCAGATAAAGCAGGAACCCCCATCCATCACTGTCAAAGCACGAAAAATCAGAATACCAAACAGAGCAACAGGGAAGACGGCGTAGAACCGTAAGCAGAGCAAAAACAGGACCTTGAACCGAGATCTCAACCAACCTCAAATCAAGCCCAACTCTTGAGATCTCAACCAACCATTTCATATATATCTCAGAATTGCCACAATTGCACCGATTACATGAAATTCAAAGGCTCAAAATCAATTCCGAAGTTCGCAAATTAAACTGGGCATGAAAACTTGGAATTCAACAAAAAATCAAAGCCCTAAATTATTAAGACTGAAATTGAAACTAACTAAACGTAGAACCCTAAAATTAAACCTAAGAAACTTAAACTAAACCTAGATTGATACCTCCTTGCGCCGCTGGCTTGATTTATACCCGAACCCTCCCATTCTTGGTCGTCGATCTGAGCCATCGTGGACAGTGGATTTTGATTATCTGTTGTCTGCGGTTGAGGGTGGTGGATGAGGATGAAAGTGGTGTGCTGTGCTGTGAGTTTGACAGAGAAAGAGATGAGTTAGAGAGATGAAGTGAGATGAGGCTGAAGACCATGGTGCTGTGAATGGGGGGGTATCGGGTGTATCCTGACCGGAGAGGAGAGAGAAGAAGAAATTGGGGGTAAGGGTCACGTGCCCGGCACGCGTGGATGAGGTAGATGTTAGGATTTTTATTTTTCTTTTTGTGTTTTTGCCTTGCTTTTTTCTAATTTATTCAATACCTACAAAATCAAACAAAATCAAATAAAAATCTAAAATAACAATTATTACGACCATAAATGAGGTATAAAGGTATTATAAAACTATCAAATTTTTGGCACAAACATTTGATATTTGTGTATTTTTTTGATTGTTTGTTTTATTCCTTTGGCTAATATATGTAGATATAAATATTGAAATATTTTATACAAATTACCTCAATAATATAATAAAAAGTACTTATAAAAGATCTTTTTAATTCCCCACACTTAATAAGTACAGAAATAGATTCATAGTTTACCCACACTTATTAAATGTGGAATCGAGAAAACTACCAAATCTTATCATTTTTCTCCCCAGACTTTAATTAAGTGTGGTGATACAAATGTGGGAGGATGCATTGTTTTTTGTAAGCATCATAGTAAAGGAAGATTTTTAATTAACATGAAAGCTAGTCATCAAAGAAATATAGGAGAGCTTCTCAAGGAAATCAAGCTGCTTAAAGTCATTCGTCCATAACAATCCAGTGTTGCACCACCTTCTTCAGCTCCTTAATGTGAAAAATAATGCTCATAGACGTGGTTACATTTCTTTGGATGAATTAGGTAATTACAACTTAGAGCACATGTCAGTCATTGTGGTTCTGGAATAATCGTAGCTTAGTGCAATGAGTGACCTGGTGCTGGCATTGCAATTGTGATAGTTGGTTTTGATTGTTACTACCATTTCCTATAGATTATTGCTAGCCACTACTGAACCCTTTTGGTTGACATCTATGGTGCCAACAAGATACTAACAGTTGATGCAGCACATGTTTGCCCATGATGGTTATTATCCATATGCCTGTAGATTATGAGTAATAGATGTAGATGGTCATTTAATGCTAGGGGCTCCTATGGTGCAGGGTTTTAATGTATGTCTTTAGCTAATGATATATGTATGCCTCAGCTTACCATTCAATTGCAAATAATATTGTCCTATAAAACTCCGAATACGATTTCTTCTGGCTAACCTTGCCCAAGGAGAAGTGTGATATCTTATGTGCCAACTTGATTCATTACATGTCCCTTCGTTGCGTTGGTGTTGCTGCTGTGCTTTGTAAATTTGTTTTCGTTCTCCTTTCTTTTCCTTTAGGTGGCTGTCTAGCAAATTTACTTTGGGATTTTATCCCTGTGAACGTTAGCCTCAGATGTTGGATTTTGTGGAGCTATGAATTTTAGTCTCTATTTACTCTGATGTAGATGTTCATACATGCAAAAGCAAACATACTTAGATATTACCATTATATATGCCCATTGATAGTTAAAACCACTTTGTGTTAGTAAGCCCGTAAAATTTTATAGTTCTTATGCTAGATTGTATTATTTCACATCATTTTGCTAAAACTTTGATCGTATTATCTCTTGCTTTATGGGTTAATTTGTTCAGAGTTTCTCTTTTTTTAGTGTTGCTTTAAATTAATGGCAGCTAAACTACTTATGGGTGTTGGCAATGGACAGTTGTGCTTTAGAAATTTTGCTTTTGAATTGTTTCTTTCAAATCTATAAAAGGTCTAAGATGTGCCTCTTTAATAGGTTTGAAGTGTAGATGATGTGGATATTATATCACATACATGAAGTTAGATAATGAGATGTGAATTATTTTCATCAAGGACATTTTTTTGGTAAATAGGATATGGATTTAGGCAAGTATCTTTATGGTTATGGTGTATATATAATGATAGTCTACATATGTATATACATTACCTTTTTTTTGGATGGCTTATCATTTGGACATAGATGTATTGACATCTTTTACATGACTATGTGTTTATGAAAAACATTGGTGATTATGTCAATGTGTTTTGTCGTAAACGATTAGCATTTCAGTATTGATAAAGAAGTCCATCATGCCAATATTAAAAGTTATTAATTTAAATCTTTTTAAAAAAAATTGTGCCATCGGCAATGGAAGAAGTGACCACAAACAGAATATTTTCTATCAAATTTGAATAAAATTTCAAATAAGTACGAAGAATTATGACGTTAATGGTCATTAAGGTAGAAGATGTCGTCACTGAAGCAATGCTTTTACAAACTTTAAAAATCGTTGTAAAATTTACTACTTTTCACAATTGTAAAAACCTTTCGTTGTAAAAGCTTAGGGTACCTTTTAGGACAGTCTATTCACAATTGACCTTTTATAACCAGGCCTTCTATGGCAATCATTGATAGAAGTCAAGATCATTGTTAAAAAAAAAAAAAAAATTTCTACGACAATTGACACTTTTTATGAAAGATTCCTCCTTAGCAAATGGACAAATTTTTTGTAGGGTGGCCAATCTAACTATTACAACACTTTAGGGCATTTATAGAAGATCCCAGTTTGGCCTAAACTGAGCAGGAGAAGGTCAGAGTATGTAATGCACCAGAAATGCACCTGTCCTATTTGTAGCCAATGTTAGGAACATATGCAAATGTAATATCAAGTAAGAATGCAAGAGAATTTGGTTGATGATGCGTGCGACTTATCGAAGAGAGTTTCAGAGTTATTCTGGACCACCCTCTTGACAAAGAAAATTTTGGAGTTATTCTGTTCCATCCCTAGAACAAAAAATTCTGGAGTCATTCTAACCCACCCCTAGGACAACGAGAAGGTAAGGTGAAATTATTTGGGTATCGAATTTCGATGGTAATTTATATTTGGGTGCATAGAACTTTGGTGTATTCATTTGCGGAACCAACTTTTTGGAAAAATCACAATTAGGCCCATTGAGTTATTACACCATTAATATTTAGGGGACAAATCACTATTGAAATTTATTTGCAAGTCCCTAAACTTTTCATATTTATATTTTAGCCCAAATCCTTAAAAACTTACTTTCGAAAAATCTAAAATTATGTATGTGGTATTTTGCTCACTAGTAGTACTCGAAGTCCTCCTTCATCTGGTATCAGGGCCACATGACCAAAAATAATTAAGATAATTAAGCTAATTAATGACTAATTAAGCTAATTAACTGTGATTAATGGTTAAATCATCACCTACTTGTCCTGGTCCTAATTATATGCATATTGTTCACTCTCTGAAAGAAATTACTTTACTAACACCTCAGTTACACTATATCACTGATATAGTTTTAGAAATTAAAAGCAAAATTAACTAAAATTAAGACTGCAGTGAATGAGCTTAAGAATCAGTTAACTGTAGTCCATCATGCTCTGATTAATTTAAATTTGATAATTCATATTTTATATATAATTTTCTCCTTTATTTAACCTACTTTTATGTCTTTGAAATATATTTTTGAGTAAATTATGCAGATTTTATGAAACTTGCAGGAAAACTAAAATATAAGAATTTGGATGAAGGTTGTTCAATTTTACTCGGATCGCCTACAAGTGCAGAGTCCAAACTTAAGCCCAAAGGAAAAGAAAGGGGAAAAAAAAAAAAAGGAAGAAGATCTCCATTTTCCCACATGGCTAATTCTTAACCTAGTCAAATATCATTAATCAAAATTAATATTATACTTATGACTAGCTATGACCATGCATGTAACATCCCAAATTAATTAGAATTGATTTTCATTAATTTTGGGGGTATCCTAAGGGGTTGGATTTTCACTATAAAAAGGGTTCAAGGTTGAGGGAAAAAAGACACTCATATCCATCCATACACACTCACACTCATACGTTCATCCATTCTCTCTCTCATTCTCCCATCTTCTATCTTCTATTTTTTTTAGAGAGTTGAGAGTCTTTGTAAGACAAAATCATTTGGGTTAAGGGTTTAAGAAGAAAATAAGCTTTATTAGCTATTTTTCTCTTCTTTTCTCAACTCATTTGTGAGTTAAATTTGAAAGTTTACACTAAGTTTCATAATTTTGTGCAATTAAGTATAAGGTTTGGACATAGAAAGTGAAATATACCAATTTCAATGGTGTTTTCCCTAACTATGGCTAGCTAAACTACTCATTCTAGGATTAGGATGGATCCTTGGTAATAATATTCTTTTGCTAATGTCTTATGGGGTTATCTTTGTCTCTTCTGCATAATCTTGAGTTTATATTTGATCTTCATCTACTTATGCCTCTTAATACTAATGTTTAATCATGTTGATGGCACCAGTTTAATTTGCTATCTCAAATGAATATCAGACCTTGTAGCCTAATATGACGATTACACAATTTGGGCTTAAAATTATAATTGTTTAATTTGAATAATTTATGCTAGAAATTAGATGAGTTATGTCTAAAAAGAATAGTTCATGCTAAACCACTAAATAAATCATCTCACATTATAATTATAATCATCTTTTTAATTTATGGCCTAATGCTTGTAACTTAGGTTAAACAAAATACAAATTGAATCCCCATTTGAATTAGTAAATCAATATTGACATCAAAGGTAAAATCCAAAGTCCTAGAATTTTCTCCTATTTGATTTCTCTCTATTTTACTACTCATTTGCTCTTGATTTTGTTCGTTAATTCATTTTGATAATCTAACTCTGAAAATTAAAATTATTCTTTATAATCGGAAAGGCTAAGTCTAAAATCACTATTGTTCCTCGTGGGATCGACACCCTAATACTCGCTAGTCTATAATTAACTATGTGCACTTGCAAGTAAAAAGGGTTTTAAAATTAGTACATAAAATCCACATCAAGTTTTTGGTACCGTTGTTGGGGAACGAATAGTGATTTTTGCATTTTCTCTTCCTTTTATTTTTTCCCCCTTTCCCTGCTAATCTAACAATTTTATTTATTTATTCTCCACCCTTTCCCTTTTATTTTTATTGTTTCATTCCTTAATCCTTCATAATCTAACCATTTTATTTTTGTTATTCCTCCCCCATCTAATCTAACTATTTTCCCTCTCCCTTCCTATCTAATCTAATCTAACTCTTTTTTTTATTTTATTTCTTGTACCTAATCTAACAATCCCCTTCCCTTTTATTTCCTTTGTTCTTTTATTTTATTTTATTTTATTTATTTATTTTATTTTGCTTTATTTTTTTCCCCTTCCCTTTTATCTTTCTTTTATTTTTATTTTATTTTTATTTTTCTCTTCTTATCTCTCTCTTCTCTTTTCTTCTTATTTTTGTTTGGTGATTGTTGTGGAGATTTCATTCTTTTCTTTTGTTATTTGTTGGTATATGCTTGGTGGACGTTCTTTGTGCTTAGATCTTGAACTATATAATCCTAAAATTGAACGCTCTCTTCATGAGATAAGAGCCAAGAAATCAGAATCTAAGAACAAAATGGCTGAAGAACAACCAACCCCACCACCTAAGCAACTTAAGAAATATTTCACTTCCGCCACTTATGACTCACCAACAAGAACCCGTATGTCCACTGTTTCGGTGCCATTTGAGATTAAACATTCTCTCATCCAAATGCTTCCGTCGTTTTATGGGCTAGAGTTTGAAAATCCTTTCAAGCATGTTGATGCATTCTTAGATATTTGCTCTACTGTGTTTTTAAATAATATCTCTGACGATGCTCTTCGCTTGCAGCTTTTTCCTTTTCCTTTAAAAGATAAAGCTAAAACTTGGTTGGACACTAAGACCAATATTACCACTTGAGATCAATTGCAAAAGGAATTCTTGAAAAAGTTTTTCTCCATTGGTAAACTGACTGCCTTAAGACATGCTATAACCACCTTCTCATAGAATAAAAATGAGCAATTGCATGAAAGTTGAAAACAGTTTAAAGAATTGTTGCGATGTTATCCTCATCATGAGGTACCCATGTGGCAACTTATCTAGAGTTTTTACTCTAACTTAGATGAACATAATAGGCAGATGGTTGATGCATCATTTGGTGGTAGTTTTTTGTACAAAACTCCTGAAGAAGCTTGGAAATTATTTGAACATTTGAGTGAAAATTCACACTTGCATGCTACTTCCTCACATTCTGATTTGCCTAGGTAATCAGGAAGTAAAGGGGAGTTTCTAAGGTTTCACATTCAATTAATCTTTCTAGTAAAGTTGATGCTTTAGTTAAGAAATTTGATCAATTGTTGTGCATGAACAAAGTATCTAATGCCCCTTCTATGCAAGATGTGTGTTCGCTTTGTGCTAGTCCCATGCATGCTTCTATTGACTGTCCTTGTATTGGTAAGTCTGACTGTATGACTGAACAAGTAAATGCTGCCCAAGGATTTTCTTCATCTAACAACCCTTATTCTAATACCTATAATCATGGTTGGAGGAATCATCCTAATTTTTCATGGAGGTCTCAAAATGTTGAGAATCCTCAAGTGCAGTCTTACAGACCTACCCTTCCTGGTTTTCAAAATCAGAGATATGGTCCTCCCTCTTCCCATCAAGCTCCATCTGGGAGCTCTGACATCGACAAGGTACTTTCTGCTCTTGATACCTTGACTTCTGTTGTGCAAAATATGGATGCTAGGGTCCAAGAAATTGAGTCTAAAATGTATATTGTTGACTCTCACTCACACTCTATAGCTAAGTTAGAACCCAACTTCGGGAACTAGCCATAGCTGTAGGTAGAAGAGAAGAAGGAAAACTTCCAAGTCATCCAATCCAGAACCCTAAAGGCTAACAATTTGAACAATTGAAAGCTATAATTGTTCTTATGAGTGGTAAAGAAGTAGACAACAAGGTGAGTGAGAAGTAACATGACAAAGATGAAAGACTAAAGACCATGGAGAGTGACCATGAGATTGAAAAAGAGAACGACCCATCTCCCTCTCCTGTTGTGTCTGACCCCATTGTGACATATAAGCCAAGGGTTCCTTACCCTCAAGCTTTGGATGCACCATTTCCTTCCAAGAAAGATAAGCAAAGAGATGACATTCTAGAGACATTTAAGCAAGTTAAGATCAATCTTCCCCTCTTAGAAGCGATTAGACAGATCCCAACCTATGCTAAGTTTCTCAAAGACATGTGCACTTCTAAAAGAAAATCTAAAGATGACAAGTCTAAAAAGGTTCTTTTAAGTGAATAAGTGAGTTCAATTCTGAAATGTAATACTCCCCCTAAGTTCAAAGATCCTGGTGTCCCTACCATTTCATCTTTTATTGGCAATCACAAAATTGAAAAGGCACTTTTGGATTTGGGTTCTAGTGTCAATTTGATACCATATTCTGTTTACTTAGAGTTGGGATTAGGTGAACTGCAACCTTCCAACTGTACCTTTCAGCTTGCTGATAGGTCAGTTAGGACTCCTAGGGGGTAAATAGATGATGTCTTACTGTAAATTGATAAAGGATTCTTTCCTGTTGGCTTTGTTGTATTGGACATGGACCCCACTCATGCTTATAAGCAGATCCCTCTTATTTTAGGTCGTCCCTTCCTAGCCACAACTAATGCCACCATTAACTGTAGGTCAGGAGTAATGGATGTCTCGGTCATGAACACGAGGGTTAGGCTTAGCATTTTTAAAGCCTCTGCTTGATATTGTCTGGCTGAAGACATTAAACTTAGCGCTTGTTGGGAGGCAACCCAATCTTTTTAGGTGATTTTGAGTCTTTTATTTTTTCTATTTTTCTTTTTGATCAAGGAGTGCTTGTGTTTTTAGGTGTGATTCTTCACTTGGTTTTTGGCTTTTGAGGTTGGTGATGGTTGTGAAGGTACTTTGGGAGTTTGATTGTTGAGTTTACATGGAAATAACTTCCTCGTGCTATCAGGTTATGTTGCTCTTTTCTCCATTTTCCTTTATCTTATTGTTTTCTACGTTGAGGACAATGTGAGATCTAGGTGTGGGGGGAAGGCAAAATGAAAATGAAAATTCTGAGGAAAATTAAACTTGAAAATTGTGGGTGAATTTGTTTGGGAAGTAATTGAGTGTTCTGATTATGCATGTTCTACTCCTATTATGTGGATTTGATTCATGTGACTGATACTCAGTAGAGATTATTTCTAGCTTTGACTAGTTGAAGGCCAAAATTTTTGCTATGCTAATGTCACTATGTAGCCGATTTTGAGTATGAGATGTAACCCATTTACAATGTCGTGATGAGTATTCGATAAGCACTGACTTTCCCATTGACTTTTCAATCAAAAAAATTTAAAAAAAGAAGAAAAATGAAATAAATTGAGTTCTGATTTCGGTACCAATGTTCAGGTCCTATTTCTATTCATATCTTTAATTGTTTGACTATGTACTAAGTATTTCTTTGAGTGTTATCTTCATTCATATCTTTATCCACTCAAGAAAGCACATGAGATCAAGTAACTTCTGAAAACCAAAAAAAAAAATTATAAAAAATTCAAAGTCTCAAAAAGAGAGAAAAAAAAATTTGATTTGGCATTGGGGACTTGATTTTACAAGATGCTCTTGTGATTTTTGTTATGTGGGTTGAAACTTCGTGCTTATGGTTTGCTATCTGGTATCGTTGTGTACTTAATTTGCTTGAATCTTGGCCTATTGACTTGGTTGGAATTGAAAATCTTTGATAATGAGTTGTGGGTTGGTAGTGAATTGATATATGTGATTTGGAGTGGGCATTCATAGTTGGGTCACTTGATATTCTTACCTAATCCTATTCTTTTCCTGCTTGATGGTTTGAATGAATACATGTATTGTTGTTGTTCTTTGCTTAAGGATTAGCAAAGTCTTGGTGTGGGGGAGTTGATAATTCATATTTTATATATAATTTTCTGCTTTATTTCACCTACTTTTATGTCTTTGAAATATATTTTGAGTAAATAATACAGATTTTATGAAACTTGCAGGAAAGCTAAAATAGAAAAATTTGGATGAAAGTTGTTCAATTTTACTCGGATCACCTACAAGTGCAGAGTCCAAACTTAAGCCAAAGGAAAAGAAAGAAAAAAAAAAAAAGGGAAGAAGAAGATCTCCCATTTTCCCACATGGCTAATTCTTAGCCTAGTCAAATGCCATTAATCAAAATTAATATTATACTTATGACTAGCCATGACCGTGCATGTAACATCCCAAATTAATTGAAATTGATTTTCATTAATTTTGAGGGTATCCTAAGGGGTTGGATTTTCACTATAAAAAGGGTTCAAGGTTGAGGGAAAAAAAACACTCATATCCATCCATACACACTCACACTCATGCATTCATCCATTCTCTCTCTCATTCTCCCGTCTTCTATCTTCAATTTTTTTTAGAGAGTTGAGAGAGTCTTTGTAAGACAAGATCATTTCGGTTGAGGGGTTAAGAAGAAAATAAGCTTTGTTAGCTATTTTTCTCTTCTCTTCTCATCTCATTTGTGAGTCAATTTTGAGAGTTTGCACTAAATTTTATAATTTTGTGCAATTGAGTATAAGGTTTGGACATCAGAAGTGAAATATACCAATTCCAATGGTGTTTTTTCTAACTATGGCAAGCTAAACTACTCATTCCAGGATTAGGATGGATCCTTGGTAATAATATTCTTTTGCTAATGTCTTATGGGGTTATCTTTGTCTCTTTTGCATAATCTTGAGTTTATATTTGATCTTCATCTACTTATGCTTCTTAATACTAATGTTTAATCATGTTGATGACACTAGTTTAATTTGCTATCTAAAATGAATATTAGACCTTGTAGGCTAATATGACGATTATGCAGTTTGGGCTTAAAATCATAATTGTTTAATTTGAATAATTTGTGCTAGAAATTAGATGAGTTATGTCTAAAAAGAATAGTTCATGCTAAACCACTAGATAAATCATCTTACATTATAATTATAATTATTTTTTTAATTTATGGCCTAATGCTTGTAGCTTGGGTTGAACAAGAGACAAATTGAATCCCCATTTGAATTAGTGAATCAATATTGGCATCAAAGGTGAAATCCAAAGTCCTAGAATTTTCTCCTATTTGATTTCTCTCTATTTTACTACTCATTTGCTCTTCATTTTGTTCGTTAATTCATTTTGATAATCTAACTCTGAAAATTAAAATTATTCTTTATAATCGGAAAGGCTAAGTCTAAAATCACTATTGTTCCTTGTGGGATCAACACCCTAATACTCGCTAGTTTGCAATTAACCATGTGCACTTGCAAGTGAAAAGGGTTTTAAAACTAGAACATAAAATCCACATCAAAATTGCTTATTGTTCTGCAGGGATATTATATAAAATTAGGACTGATCGAAGTTAACTGTAATATCAAGTAATAAAATCTAGAAGAATTAAACAAGATCATGGTCGCAATTAGTGATAAACATGATTTGTTATCTGATGATAATGAAGAGACTAATAATGTTCAATTAGAAGAGGAAATATATCAGTAGATGAATCTGATTAAATTAGAAGATCTCGATCTTTTACCATTAAAAGAAATTAGGAGAAAGCTGGATAAGAAACATGGTAAAATGAGCGTTGAAAATGATATCAATGAGATTGGAGAAGAACTCAACATATATGAAACAGAGATCAATCTAGTTAATAATGTCATTCCTACGTTTGAAGAATTTGGTGAACTTTCTAGAAGAAATACTAATTTCTTAAGACCTAGGTAGGTTCCAGCAGGATATACAAGCAATTTTTCTTTTGGGTTTATCCTAAGGAAAACCCTGAGCTATGAAGAAATTGGCCTTATCCTAATTAGTCTAACATTAATGGAGCTCGTAATAGAGAAGAAATATTTGAGCACTGGAAAAGAGGAATGAATAGTGTCTTAAATCTAAATACTACATGGACTGCTATAAACTTCCTAAACTATATCAAACATCGTTTTTCTGGAACTACAGCCGACTTGTATGATTCATTAAGTGAAGATGGTAAAAATATATAAAGAATGATGGAAACACCAGCTGCTATATTCAGAAATTTATGTAAAGCAATCAAAATCGAATTCATCAGAGCTAAACTTGATTCTAAAGAAAAAGCAAAAGACTGGCAGCAAAAGATTAATAATATAGAACTATGGGATATGCAACATCTAGAAAACTATATTGCTGAATTCAGTCAATATTATTACAAAATTGGGTATAATGAAACTAATCTTGGTATTTTCTATGACAAATTATCATATCCTATAAATTTCATAATTAATGCAAAATACATAGCATGACTTGAAAGAACAGATGTCATTGACACCCTTGGTTCAAGAATCTCTTATTTACAAAAATGGGTCAATGATCAATGTCTTGATCTCCAGAAGCAAAAGAATATAAAGAAGTACTTCTTAACTTGTTGGGATTCATTTCACCAATAGGGAAAAGAACTTAAATAATGAAGGAAGAGAAAATTCTATAGGAAAAAGAGTTTTAACAAGCAAAGGGTTGAGAAATATAGAAGAAAATATTACAATAAGCCAAGTCCTAAAAAACAAAGATTTTTTAGGAAAGTTACTTATTGTTCTGCAAGGAAAAATAGCTACAAATGCTGGCCATGCAGAGAAGTAGAACATTATGCTAATGAATGCAAAAATAGGAAGAACAACAAGCTCATTGAAACCTTGGGAAGCTTAGATTATGTTGAGCTTAGTGAAGATGAGGCATTAGACCTAGTTCTAAATAACAACAAAGGAATTGTTGAAATTATATCGAACAATGAATATGAAGAAAGTGATTATGAAGAAACAAGTCATATGATAGAAAGTAGCTCGATTAGTCTTGGTGATCTTCAAGGAGAAGATTTGGTTGTAGACAATGAAACCGAAGATGTCAAAGGAGATTTGGTCCTTTCGATAATTCAAAAAGACATGATCTATAAAAAATTCATCTTTCAACTAAAAAGCAAATGCGTATGTGAAATGATGGAAGGAGATATGGAGATAAAGGAATGTGCGTATGACGTTGGAGAAGTTAATCTCGTTAATTGGAAAGTATCCTTAAGCATAACAAATATAGAAAGTATAGGTATATCCATGTCGGAAGTATCCAAGTTCAAATCCCTCCATTACAATATTATGGTAAAGATATTGATCTGTACGCTTTACTCTGTGACATTAGGCATACTAAATTTACTAATCAAATTATCACAAGGATAGAAACCAATTTATGTAATGGGTCAGTAAGATTTAATTGCCGACCAGGATATTATGTGAGTCTAAAAGATGAATTTGCTAAAAACGTTTTATCTCTTAAGATAAAAACAGTTGGGATGAACATGAAAAGAGGAGGATATCCTTTAAGAATATTTTGGAAAATCACCTGAAAATTAGATAATATAATAAACCCAAAAACTAAGATAACAATGATAGAAGTAGAAAAATTTAAAAGCCCTGATGAGGAGGGCAAAGTCACCATTAAAACCCAATTATAAGAAGCATGAGTGCAAGATCAGACTGGGAGAGAAGGATCTTCATCAGCTAAAGAAGAGCTTAAAAAAGATGATACAATTAGCCTGACTAGTGAAACAAGTAGAATGAGTTTTGAATCTACAAGACCCAGTGTAGATCAAAGTACGAGTTTAGAAAGAAAGGTCATTGGGTACAAAACTAGAACTGTTAGTGAACCAATTTGTAAGGATGAATTAGTCAAAAACATGCCTATGGAGATTTGCTATAAAGCTACCAATACAAATCCTAATAGCATCTATATTCCAATAAAGGTATGTTTAGAGGGATATAATAAATATGAACTGTGTGCTTACATAGATAGGGGTTGTTCTGTGTGCTTTGGAAAAAGAATATTATTTTCGGAATTCAAGTGGAAAAAAGCCAAGAATCCTTTACAAGTAAGGATAGCTGATAATAGTATTATGAGCCACAACAAAGCTATAGAAGGGTTATCCATAGAATTAGGAGGTGTTCAATGCATTATACAAGTACTATGAGCTACTGATCAATCCTCTCATGATTTATTGAAAATAATTTTCAAAGATTATATTCTCCATGCACCCAGGCCATAAACCAAGTAATGTTTACAATTAATGGTCATTCAGTCCCTATTAAAAAACTAAATAAGGCTTACACTAATAAGAAAATTCGATTTACATATAGCCAGCGTGGTGAGAAGGTAATGCCTGCACAATAAGAGGTAGCATTGACAATCTCATTACTTGAGTTATCTATTAAAGAGCAGATTATTGAACAACAAGAAAAACTATGCAAAGAACTCTACTCTGATAATCCTCTGAAATTTTGGGATAAAGATAAAACATTTGCTAAAATCACTTTGTTAAATCCCAACGCTATTATCTGAGTAAAACAAATGGTGTATACATACTAGGACATCTAAGAGTTTAATAAACAAATCAAAGCACTTTTGGATAAAGGATTAATCCGGAATAGCAAGAGTCCTCATATTAGTCCTGCTTTCATGATAAGAAATCGTGCTGAAGAAAAAAGAGGAAAAGGTGGAATGGTAATCAATTACAAAAAGCGTAACGATAATATTGTCTTTGATGGTTACTATATTCCTAACAAAACAGTCCTTTTCAACAGAATTCAAGGAGCCTCTTGGTTCTCAAAAATGGATTGTAAGAGCGGTTATTGGCAGATTAAAATGGATGAGGAAAGTATTCCTTTAACTGCATTTAGTGCCCCACAAGGATGTTATGAGCGGATAGTATTACCATTCGGTCTAAAGAATGCACCTCAAATATTCCAAAGAAGAAAGGAGAATATCTCAAAGACCTTAATCATTATTGTTTAGTTTACATCGATAATATCCTTATCTTTTTCAAAACCATAAAGCAGCACAAAGATGATGTCTTAGTTGTCACTCAAAGATGCATTAATCATGGTATTATACTTGGAAAGAACAAGTGCATTTATGCTGAACGAGAGATTGAGTTTTTAGGTCTAGAGATAAAAGATGGACAGATTATTCTACAAAAATATATTTTGAAAAAAATAGAAAAACTCCCTGAAAAGATTGAAGATAGAAAGCAGCTAGAAAGGTTTCTTAGATGCCTAACCTATGCTTTAGATTTCATTAAAGATTTGGCTGAACTAAGAAAGTCGTTACAACAAAAACTCAAGAATGAAGTAAATTGGGCATGGATCATTAATTATACAAAGATTATCCAGAACTTCAAAAAGATGTGCAAAGATCTTCCTATTCTTAATTTAGCTAATGAGGGAGTTGATTTAATTCTTGAGATAGATACAGTAATGAGCACTGGAGTGCGGTACTCAAAATCAAAGAAGGAGAAAAACTTTGCAAATATTACAGTGGAAGTTTTGATAAGACAGAATGCAATTATCCCATGATGGAAAAAGAAATCCTTGCAGTCATAAGGAGAATTGAAAAGTTCTTAATCTTTTTGGCCCCAAAACCTTTTCTTATTTAAACTGATAACAAAGGAATACTTGGTTTTGTAAAAAATTACTTATCAAATATGCAAGCGCAAGGGAGGCTTAATCACTTTTCCTTCTCTATTAAACATATACAAGGATCGAAAAATTCTCTGGCAGATAGTTTAACTCGAGAGCTCATCAATGATGATCATCAAAGCAGACCTCCTGCCAGAAAAGGATGAAATTCATAACAAAATGCCATTATTACTAGAATGGGTTTCACATTCCAGTAAAGTCCTTATTGATATTTGGAATTTCATACAAAAAGTAGATCATATTTTGGTCTACTATCCTCGGCCTACAGAATAGCACAAAGATTTTTTCCTTCTAGAGTTACAAGTTAATTACCTTACATGTCCTTATGATATCTAAGAAAAAATGAGTTCTCCTATTCAAGAAAAGTGGTTCAATGAGTGGTATGTAGCCTGCATTGACTATTATCATAAGTATTGTTATGACATTTGGGAGTCTTAGAGTACAACAATCTATTTTTCTGGTAAGTCTAGAGTTAGTGGCATTAGCTTCCCAGCAAATTCAATCTCTCTAAATAACCCATCATTAAAGTATGAGAATACGAGTTGGTAGTTTACTTTATGAAAATCCCAGATCCCAAAGTTTCCATTTTTCTCAACACTAACCAAATTCCAACAATACATTCAAGAAGATCCATTGGATTCTTACATCTCCTGATGGTCCAACAAAAATTCCATATAGCAGATGTCTATATTTGGAGGTACATTGTACTCTAATCGAATATGAAAATGGAAAAGCCAGACTAGCCCATTATCTTGTTCAGATCGTTGATTACGATGATCCTAATAATCGATGACAAGAATGGTTTTCAGAACGAGGAGGATTTGTTACTGATCCTACTTCAACAAGAGCCATCAATTTTTATAACATTTATCATTAAACTTGAGCATTAATTGAATAAGGAAAAACAATACTGCATTGTAGAAATACTATTTTTGCCTATGATAATAAGTTTAAAGAACACATGAAGGTAGATGGAGTAGTCTTAGAAGATATCTTTGATTATCTCTTTGATGTTGGAGCTGAAAAATTCTTATTAGAAAAAGAAGAGAAATATCTTCTTGAGTTATTTGAGAAATGAGATCTAGAGCATCTTCAATTAGATGAAAGTTTTGATGATTATCCAGATAATGATGGTCTGGAAGATATAATTGGAGATGAAGGCATGCAAAATCTCAATAAATGACTAGTTTTGTCATCATTAAAAACTCTGAAAAGTGGTTACACCACTATTGTACTATTTTGACAAGTATCAGGTCTGTAAAATAAAGTGTGTACTGTAGTCATGTGAAGAGTCAGTGTATACTGTAGCTATGTGAAGAGTCAGTGTGTACTGTAGCTAATAGGACATCCTATATATCCCATGCCCTCTATAAAAGGAGTGGTTGAGTGCTGAGAAAGGACACGTTCAAAAGAGAGGTCGGAATTCTCTATTTCTCTATAAGCAAGCATCTCTAATTATCTTAGCTTAAGTCCCTCTCCAAGCTTTCCATTGTAATATTTTTACTTTCAAGCTTTCAATGGAAGAAAGTGTCCTAGTAGAGAATGTTATTCAATCCAGCCTTATGTTTTAAATATTATAGTTTCTTTATTAAAGTCTCACTATCCTTTAGAATATAAAACTTAATTAGTGACTACGGTCTGATATATGAAACGAAACAGATCTGTGCTACGCTTGATCTAAGGAAGGTGTGGTTGAGATTAGCAATCTCTGTAAACTGAAAGTTAGAGGAATGCTAGGGTCCAGCGCCGAATAATTTTAGATAACGGTCAAAACTCTCTAATTAAGTTTTAATTATTTTCGCTAAGCATGGTGGACCTATAACCACAGAAAGTATAATATATAAGTAGTAGATTGTGATAACTAGTACCAGTAAAGTCATTATAAGACGTTTAATCAAGCATATTTCGTGAAAAAATCCTTAAAATAGGTTATTTGCAAAGATAATCCTTTTCAGGGACTTTTCTGCAATTTCTAAAAGTTCAAGGACTAAAATAATAATAAAAAGTGCCAGAAAGTCACTTGTACCAAAATTGGAGGTACCAAAGTGTTAAGTTTTTCAAAACCTAGTCTAACGTATAAATACGCTAAAACTGAAGGTAGGAAAGTGTCAAATTTTCGAATTTCGAGGCATTCTTACTTGGCATAGGATTTCCAACCTGACGAATAAAGGTGACGAGATGACGATTGGGAATTTTGAGATTTTTGAACTACCCTAGGAATTCCAATTTGATGGATAAAAGTGGATGGATGGTGATAGAGAATTTTGGGCTTTCTAACCCACCCTAGGACTTTCAACTTTACGGATAAAGGCAACATTGCATGTGAGTCGTAATGAATTTCATGGCTTTCTAACTTGCGCCATGACTTCTAACCAGATATGTATCGTATCCTGACATTTCACCTCCACCATCACCTTAAGCTTTCATTGTGCCAAAGCCACAAAATAATTCCAAAACAAACTCGGGTCAACACTCGGTCAGAGTGGGTCAAAGGTCAAGGCTTGACTTGCTGAAGAGGTCAACTTTGAAGACGATGAAGATTTTGGCACTTGGCATCTTTTTAATTGAGTACAACATCTTTTGTTTCTTAGGAAACGTGCTTGAAAGATTCCTTTCTCATAATAGATGAACTTAATTGCTATGAGCATTTTATTAGTTAGAGTTAGTACTTAATTTCTGTTGGGTCACCCTAATTAAAATTGGTGTGCTAATTTCAATAGTTGGAATCTGTATCTTAAGGAAGGGGCTACCTACTTTTCTAGCTACAAAAATCCAAGTAATCCATTATATTTAGTAGACTTGTAGATTATAATATGAAATAGATTGGCTTGGTGCATATTCTCACCACAAAATCTACATTCTTTACTTTAAGTACTTGGTGTATTTAAAAGGTGATTATGGTCTCTCCTTCAGCTCTTACGCATGGTGGGAAATCAGTTTCCTTTGTAGTATAAAGATGGTGGATTGCTAGCTAAATGATCTTTATATTGGCATATCTTTTATTTTTCGTAGTTTTCATTCCACATTCAAAAATTCCACAAAACAATTTCTACTGTTTTCGCCTTATGGTGATCACAACTTTGCAATTACATGTGTTTTCATTTGCGAAGAGCTCTAACCTACCCAATTTTAGTTGTCAACCTCTGCCTCAATCTTGTAATCTCATTGATAATTTGTGATTGAATCCACTGGGGAACTAACTTTGGTATTGTTATACATGAGATATTGGGATTTGGGGATTCATCTTCATCAAGTTGGTATCACATTCGAAAGGCCTTAGTTTGGTTTGATTTTTCCATGAAACCTTCTTCTTTCACGCCCTAAAATTTATACGTTAATTCTTCTAAAATTACCTGAAACCCTACTTTGTTTTTGTCTTAATCATCATACTTAGTCCATTAAAAAAAAGACTAAAAATAGCCCCAGATGCAATCCCTAACCCAAACACAACTTTAACTTCCCCCCCCAAAAAAAAAAAAAAACCTTCACAAAACTGAAAAATGTGCCAGGTGCCTAACATGCCCTTACCCATCTGACCATGTCAAAACCTCTCTGCTCAGATCAGCTTCTTTCTTCTCCTATAGTCATGTTTTCGATCCATTTTTTCCAATTTGGCCCTTGGTTTCCCCCAGACCATTCCAGATGGGGCTATACTCGAACTTTAAGAAGAAGCAAGGAAGCTGCAGTCAAATGACATAAGTGAATAAGGCCATGAAGGAACCACCTTGCTTTCATAGTATTAGTTCGGATCCTATCATCTATTTGAGATCTATTAAAATACTCAAAGATTATTTTGAGAATAAAGGATGATTAGACAAAGAGATTTTTATGTTAGCTACACAAAAACTTTAATATGTTGCTCATTATTGATTTAAATGCCTTGGAAAGGAGAGAGCCCTTAAAGGCAAGCATAGAATCAAGACTTGGAGTTAGCCCAACTTCTACATGGATGTGAAACCTACCAAGATCAACTCTTCGAAGAAGAACCCTTGAAAGTTACTTAAGAAGAGACCAAGGTCAAACAAGAAGTGATTCTCATTGAACTGGATGAAGGAGAGTCCTTAGAAGAAGACGAGCCTCCTATGGTTCAAGAAGTGGTTAAGGCTCAAGAGGTAGAAGAGAACTTCTTAGCTTTGGATGAGAAATACATTGCAAGCAGCTTCCTTCCACAGTTAAAAAATCTTTACCCACACGCATAGGTGCAGTCGTAATAGCTCCGCGCACTTAGGCTAAGTGGGAGAAGGAAATAACGGAGAAAAATTTGCCACACTGCCCAAGCACGGTTGAACCACTATTGTCCATGCTTATAAGTGCAGTGAGTGATGTGGAGTGCCATGGTTATAACTAGGGGCAATGTATCACCATGCATATAAGTGCAGGGATATTGTATGGCCACACCTAATAATTTAATGCGCGGTGATAGTTTGATGGTCAATTTTTTTTTCATACTATGATTATTTTAGAATTTTTTAAATTAAATGTATAAACTATCATTCACATACCTGTAATAATCTGAACCTAAACCATGTTAATTCTATTAGTTGACCCTAAATTTAAAATTTAAAAAAATTGAGCATCATATTTCAGTTACTATTTGAAATATTAGTGTAATTCGTAGACTGGGACGACCAAGGGGCCTTGAAATACGATTTGGTAATGCTTTGTACAAAATCATTCCATACTTATAAACAAAGAAAAATTATCACTTCTTTAAAAGTGATTTAAAAGTCATATTTTTCGTGGAAGATACCAACCAAAAACACCTTATATAATTGCTTCTCCAAGCTACGTAAATGTTCAAAAAACAAAAATGTGTGTTGGAATGCCTTGAATATGATTTTAGCCCCCTTCTGCACACCTAGCATGGCGGTCTCGCTGACCGGTCAGTGAGTTGAGGTCCAGGGGCGACGCGCCCTGGTTTGGGGCTTCGGGACAACGCCCCCGAAACTGACGGCGCACGTGATGTATGGGTTAGGGTTAGTTCTAAAATCTAAACCCTGTATATGTAATGCGTATCGTTGTATTCCAATAACAATAAAACTATCTCTCTCTTCTGCCTGTGGACGTAGCTAGCACATTGTTAGTGAACCACGTTAAATCTGGGCGTATTTGTCAAATTGTTCATACTTTCTCGCATCCGTTATAACAATGTGAATATATGAGATAACAATAAATACAAAAGCACATATTTATGTGTGCTGTAATTTATAATGTTCTACTAAATTATTTTGTAAAGTTACTAAAAATGACCCAAATACGATTCCAAAATAGGGGGTGAGATTTTTTAAGACAAAAAAAAGAAAAGAGAATGGGGCTCAAAAATACAAGAAAATTCTAGACTTACGGCAAGCTTAAGTCAAATTTGATGCAATTGAATAAACACCACCCCACTACCACCCCATTATTTTCTTCCATCTTATGCACACCCCCCTTCATTTTTTTTTTTTTGGGTTTACCCAAACCCCACATCCCTAGGAACTCCTATGCCACTCCCTACCGCTGCCAGAGCATCCGCCACTGACCACCCATTATGCTGCCAGTCTCTAGCACTATCAGCGCCTCCCCTATTTCTCTTGGTCTTGGTTCTTGGTGTTCTTAAGCTGAATTCCAAGTTGTTAGAATGCCTTGAATATGTTTTCTTTAGCCCCCTTTTGCAGACCTAGCATGGTGGTCTCGCTGACTGGTCAGTGAGTCGGGGTCCAGGGGCGACGCGCCCTGGTTTGGGGGTTCAGGGGCAACGCCCGCGAAACTAACGGCGTACGTGACGTATGGGTTATGGCTAGCTCTAAAATCTAAACCCTATATATGTAATACGTACCTCTATATTCCAATATCAATAAAACTATCCCTCTCTTCTGCCTGTGGACGTAGCTAACACATTGTTAGTGAACCACGTTAAATTGTATGTATTTGTCAATTTGTTCATACTTTCTCGCATCCGTTATAACAATGTGAATATATGAGATAACAATAAATACAAAAGCACATATTTATATGTGCCGTAATTTATAATGTTCTACTAAGCTATTTTGTAAAATTACTAAAAATGACCCAAATACGATTCCAAAATAGGGGGCGAGATTTTTTAAGATAAAAAAAAGAAAAGAGAATGGGGCTCAAAAATACAAGAAAATTCTACGCTTACGGTAAGCTTAAGTCAAATTTAATGTAATTGAATAAACACCACCCCACTACCACCCAATTATTTTCTTCCCACTTATACACACCCCCCTTCATTTTTTTTTTTTTTGGTTTACCCAAACCCCTCATCCCCAGGAACTCCTGTGCCACTCCCTACCCCTGCCAGAGCATCCGCCACTGACCACCCATAATGCTGCCAGTCTCTAGCACTATCAGCGGCTCCTCCTATTTCTTTTAGTCTTGGTTCTTGGTGTTCTGGAACTCAATTCCAAGTTGTTAGAATGCCTTGAATCTATTTTCTTTAGCCCCCTTTTGAAGACCTAGCATGGTGGACTCGCTGACCGGTCAGTGAGTCGGGGCCAGGGGCAACGCACCCTGGTTTAGGCTTCGGGGGCAACGACCCCGAAACTGACGGCATACGTGATGTGTGGGTTAGGGTTAGCTCTAAAACCTAAACCCTATGTATGCAATGCGTATCTCTGTATTCCAATATCCATAAAACTATCCCTCTCTTCTGCCTGTGGACGTAGCTAACACATCGTTAGTGAACCACGTTAAATTTGTGTGTATTTGTCAATTTGTTCATACTTTCTCGCATCCGTTATAGCAATGTGAATACATGTGATAATAATAAATGCGAAAGAACATATTTATGTGTGCTGTAATTTATAATGTTCTACTAAATTATTTTGCAAAGTTACTAAAAATGACCCAAATATAATTCAAAAATAGGGGGTGAGATTTTTTAAGAGAAAAAAAAAGAAAAGAGAATGGGGCTAAAAAATACAAGAAAATTCTAGACTTACGGTAAGCTTAAGTCAAATTTAATGCAATTGAATGAACACCATCCCACTACCAACCCATTATTTTCTTCCATCTTATGAACAACCCCCTTCATTTTATTTTTTTTTTGGGGTTTACCCAAACCCCCCATCCCCAGGAACTCCTATGCCACTGCCTACCGCACTCACTACCCATGCCAGAGCATCCGCCACTGACCACCCATAATGCTGCCAGTCTCTAGCACTATCAGCATCTCCCCCTATTTCTCTTGGTCTTGGCTCTTGGTGTTCTTGAGCTGAATTCAAAGTTGTTAGAATGCCTTGAATCTGTTTTCCTTAGCTCCCTTTCGCAGACCTAGGATGGTGGTCTCGCTGACCGGTCTGTGAGTCGGGGTCCAGGGGTGACGCGCCTTGGTTTGGGGGTTCGTGGGTAGCGCCCATGAAACTGACGGCGTACGTGATGCATGGGTTAGGGTTAGCTCTAAAACCTAAACCCTATATATGTAATGCGTATCTCTGTATTCCAATATCAATAAAACTATCCCTCACTTCTGCCTGTGGACATAGCTAAAACATTATTAGTGAACCTCGTTAAATCTGTGAGTATTTATCAATTTGTTCATACTTTCTCGCATCCGTTATAACAATGTGAATATACAAGATAACAATAAATACAAAAGCACATATTTATGTGTGCTGTAATTTATAATGGTCTACTTAATTATTTTGTAAAGCTACTAAAAATGACCCTAATACGATTCCAAAATCGGGGGCGAGATTGTTTAAGATTAAAAAAAAAAGAAAAGAGAATGGGGCTCAAAAATACAAGAAAATTCTAGACTTGCGGCAAGCTTAAGTCAAATTTAATGCAATTGAATAAACACCACCCCACTACCACCCCATTATTTTCTTCCATCTTATGCACACCCCCCTTCATTTTTTTTTTTGGGGTTTACCCAAACCCCTCATCCCCAGGAACTCCTATGCCGCTCCCTACCCCTCCCGGAGCATCGGCCACTAGGCACCCATAATGCTGGCAGTCTCCAGCACTATCAGCGCCTCCACCCTATTTCTCTTGGCCTTGGTTCTTGGCGTTCTTGAGCCGAATTCCAAGTTGTTAGAATGCCTTGAATCTGTTTTCTTTAGTCCCCTTTTGCAGACCTAGCATGGTGGTCTCGCCGACCGGTCAGTGAGTCGGGGTCCAGGGGCGACTCGCCCTGGTTTGGGGGTTCGTGGGCACGCCCATGAAACTAACGACGTACGTGATGTATGGGTTAGGGTTGGCTCTAAAACCTAAACCTATGTATGTAATGCGTATTTCTCTATTCCAATATCAATAAAACTATCCCTCTCTTTTGCCTGTGGACGTAGCCAACACATTGTTAGTGAACTACGTTAAATCTGTGTGTATTTGTCAATTTATTCATACTTTCTCGCATCCGTTATAACAATGTGGATATATGAGATAAGAATAAATGCAAAAGCACATATTTATATGTGCTGTAATTTATAATGTTCTAGTAAATTATTTTGTAAAGTTACTAGAAATGACCCAAATACGACTCCAAAGTAGGGGGCGAGATGTTTTAAGATTAAAAAACGCAAAAGAGAATGGGGCTAAAAAATACAAGAAAATTCAACACTTACGGTAAGCTTAAGTCAAATTTAATGCAATTGAACAAACACCACCCCACTACCACCCCATTGTTTTTCTTCCATCTTATGCACACCCCCCTGCGGTTTTTTTTTTTTTTGGGTTTACCTAAACCCCTCATCCCAGGAACTCCTATGCCACTCCCTACCCCTGCCAGAGCATCCGCCACTGACCACCCATAATGCTGCCGGTCTCTAGCACTATCAGCACCTCCCCTTATTTCTCTTGGTCTTGGTTCTTGGTGTTTTGGAGCTGAATTCCAAGTTGTTAGAATGCCTTGAATCTGTTTTCTTCAGCCGCCTTTTGAAGACCCCGAAACTGACGGCGTACGTGATGTATGGGTTAGGGTTGGGTCTAAAACCTAAACCCTACATATGTAATGCCTATCTCTGTATTCCAATATCAATAAAACTATCCCTCTCTTCTGCCCGCGGACGTAGCTAACACATTATTAATGAACTACGTTAAATCTATGTGTATTTGTCAATTTGTTCATACTTTCTCGCGTCCGTTATGATAATGTGAATATATGAGATAACAATAAATACAAAAGCACATATTTATGTGTGCTATAATTTATAATGTTCTACTAAATTATTTTGTAAAGTTACTAAAAATGACCCAAATACGACTCTAAAATAGGGGGCGAGATTTTTTAAGATAAAAAAACAAAAGAGAATGGGGCTCAAAAATACAAGAAAATTCTCGACTTACGGTTAGCTTAAGTCAAATTTAATGCAATTGAATGAACACCACCCCACCACCACCCCATTATTTTCTTCCATCTTATACACAACCCCCTTCATTTTTTTTTTTTTGGGGGTTTACCCAAACCCCTAATCCCCAGGAACTCCTAGGGATGGCAATGGGGCGGGTACGGGGCGGGTTGAGCTGTACCCTTACCCATACCCGTTTTTGAAAATCGTACCCATACCCGTACCCGTACCCATCGGGTATTAAAAAATAAAACCCATACCCATACCCATCGGGTTTTACGGGTTTGCGGATTTTATTTGGGTTCACATAGAAAATGAAAATTAATACCCATATGAAACCCATATCCAAGTACGATACATGTTTTTGTCATTATAAGATTACAAAGTTGTGATATTTTGGGAACATATTGTTTAGAAATCTGAAATCAAATACATTATTGACTAATTTTTTTTGTTAGAATAGTTTGGATTAAACTTAAACCAGAAAAATATTAATCGAAAATAATTTTCTTTCTTATTATAAAAACGGGTACGGGTAGGGTACGGGTATGGGGCGAGTAAGGGCTATACCCATACCCGTACTCATATCCATACCCATTTTTCAATGCCCGCCCCATACCCATTTAAAACCCAAATGGGGCGGGTTTTGCGAGTTTTAAATGGGTACGGGCTTTATTGCCACCCCTAGGAACTCCTATGCCACTCTCTACCCCTGCTAGAGCATCCGCAACTGACCACCCGTAATGCTGCCAGTCTCTAGCACTATCAGCAGCTCCCCCTATTTCTCTTGGCCTTGGCTCTTGGTGTTCTTGAGCTGAATTCCAAGTTGTTAGAATGCCTTGAATCTGTTTTCTTTTGCGCCCTTTTGCAGACCTAGCATGGTGGTCTCGCTGGCCGGTCAGTGAGTCTGTGTGTATTGGTCAATTCGTTCATACTTTCTTGCATATGTTATAATAATGTGAATATATGAGATAACAATAAATACAAAAGCACATATTTATGTGTGCCATAATTTATAATGTTCTACTAAATTATTTTGTAGAGTTACTAAAAATGACCCAAATACGACTCCAAAATAGGGGCGAGAGTTTTCAAGATAAAAAAAACAAAAGAGAATGGGGCTCAAAAATACAAGAAAATTCTAGACTTACGGTAAGCTTAAGTCAAATTTAATGCAATTGAATGAGCACCACCCCACCACCACCCCATTATTTTCTTCCATCTTATACACAACCCCCTTCATTTTTTTTCTTTGGGGTTTACCCAAACCCCTCATCCCCAGGAACTCCTATGCCACTCTCTACCCTGCTAGAGCATCCGCAACTGACCACCCGTAATGCTGCCAGTCTCTAGCACTATCAACACCTCCCCCTATTTCTCTTGGCCTTGGCTCTTGGTGTTCTTGAGCTGAATTCCAAGTTGGTAGAATGCCTTGAATCTGTTTTCTTTTGCGCCCTTTTGCAGACCTAGCATGGTGGTCTCGCTGACCGGTCAATGAGTCGGGGTCTAAGGGCAACGCGCCCTAGTTTGGGGGTTCGGGGGCAACGCCTACGAAACTGACGGCGTAAGTGATGTATGGGTTTGGGTTAGCTCTAAAACCTAAATCCTATATATGTAATGCGTATCTCTGTGTTCCAATATCAATAAAACTATTCCTCTCTCTTGCCCGTGGACGTAGCTAACACATTGTTAGTGAACCACGCTAAATCTGTGTGTATTTATCAATTTGTTCATACTTTCTCGCATCCGTTATAACAACGTGAATATATGAGGTAATAATAAATACAAAAGCACATATTTACAAGTGCTGCAATTTATAATGTTCTACTAAATTATTTTGTAAAGTTACTAAAAATGACCCAAATACGATTCCAAAATTGGGGGCGAGATTTTTTAATATAAAAAAAAAAGAAAAGAGAATGGGGCTCAAAAATACAAGAAAATTCTAGACTTACGGCAAGCTTAAGTCAAATTTAATGCAATTGAATGAACACCACCCCACTACCACCCCATTATTTTCTTCCATCTTATGCACACCTCCCTTCATTTTTTTTTTTTTGGTTTACCCAAACCCTTCATCCCCAGGAACTCCTATGTCACTCCCTGCCCCTACCAGAGCATCCGCCACTGACCACCCATAATGCTGCAAGTGTCTAGCGCTATCAGCGCCTCCTCCTATTTCTCTTGGTCTTGGTTCTTGGTGTTCTTGAGCTGAATTCCAAGTTGTCAGAATGCCTGGAATCTGTTTTCCTTAGCCCCCTTTTGCAGACCTAGCATGGTCGTCTCGCAGACCGGTCAGTGACTCGGGGTCCAGGGGCGACGCGCCCTGGTTTGGGGGTTCGGGGGCAACGCATGTGAAACTGACGGCGTACGTGATGTATCGGTTAGGGTGAGCTCTAAAACCTAAACCCTATATATGTAATGCGTATCTCTGTATTCCAGTATCAATAAAACTATCCCTCTCTTCTGCCTGTGGACCTAGCTAACCCATTGTTAGTGAGCCACGTTAAATCTGTGTGTATTTATCAATTTGTTCATACTTTCTCACATCCGTTATAACAATGTGAATATATGAAATAACAATAAATACAAAAGCACATATTTATGTGTGCTGTAATTTATAATGTTCTACTAAATTATTTGGTAAAGTTACTAAAAATGACCCTAATACAATTCCAGAATAGGGGGCGAGATTTTTTAAGATAAAAAAAAGAAAAGAGAACGGGGCTCAAAAATACAAGAAAATTCTAGACTTACAATAAGCTTAAGTAAAATTTAATGCAATTGAATGAACACCACCCCACAACCACCCCGTTATTTTCTTCCATCTTATGACACCCCTTCATTTTTTTTTTTTAGGTTTATTCAAACCCCTCACCCCCAGGAACTCCTATGCCACTCTCTACGCCTGCCAGAGCATCCGCCACTCACCACCCATAATGCTGCCAGTCTCTAGCACTATCAGCGCCTCCCCTTACATCTCTTGGTCTTGGTTCTTGGTGTTCTTGAGCTGAATTCCAAGTTGTTAGAATGCTATGAACCTTTTTTCTTTAACCCTCTTTTACAGACCGAGCATGGTGGTTTCACTGACTGGTCCGTGAGTCGGGGCCAGGGGCGACGCGCCCTGGTTTGGGGGTTCGTGGGCCACGCTCGCGAAACTGACGGCGTACGTGATGTATGGGTTAGGGTTAGCTCTAAAACCTAAACCCTATATGTATAATGCGTATCTCTGTATTCTAATTTCAATAAAACTATCCATCTCTTCTGCTTGTGGACGTAGCTAACACATCGTTAGTGAACCACGTTAAATCGGTGTATATTTGTCAATTTGTTCATACTTTCTCGCATCCGTTATAACAATCTGAATATATGAAAAAACGATAAATACAAAAGCACATATTCACGTGTGCTGTAATTTATAATGTTCTACTAAATTATTTGTAAAGTTACTAAAAATGACCCAAATACGGTTACAAAATAGGGGGCGAGATTTTTTAAGGTAAAAAAAAAGTAAAGCAAACGGGGCTAAAAAATGCAAGAAAATTCTCGACTTACGGTAAGCTTAAGTCAAATTTAATGTGATTGAATAAACACCACCCCACTACCACCCCATTATTTTCTTCCATCTTGTGCACACCCCCCTTCATTTTTTTTTTTTTGTTTACCCAAACCCCTCATCCCCAGGAACTCCGATGCTACTCCCTAACCCTGCTAGAGCATCCGCCACTGGCCACCCATAATGCTGCCAGTCTCTAGCACTAGCAGTGCCTCCTCATATTTCTCTTGGTCTTGGTTATTGGTGTTCTTGAGCTGAATTCCAAGTTGTTAGAATGCCTGGAATCTGTTTTCTTTAGCCCCCTTTTGCAGACCTAGCATGGTGGTCTCACTGACCGGTCAGTGAGTCGGGGTTCAGGGGCGACGCGCCCTGGTTTGGTGGTTCGGGGGCAACGCCCCCAAAACTGACGGCGCACATGATGTATGGGTTAGGGTTAGCTCAAAAACCCAAATCCTATATATGTAATGCGCATCTCTGTATCCCAATATCAATAACACTATCCATCTCTTTTGCCTGTGGACGTAGCCAACACATTGTTAGTAAATCACGTTAAATCTGTGTGTATTTGTCAATTTGTTCATACTTTCTCGCATCCATTATAACAATGCGAATATATGAGATAACAACAAATACAAAAGCACATATTTATGTGTGCTGTAGTTTATAATGTTCCACTAAATTAGTTTGTGAAGTTACTAAAAATGACCCCAATACGATTCCTAAATAGGGGGCGAGATTTTTTAAGATAAAAAAAAGAAAAGAGAATGGGGCTCAAAAATACAACAAAATTCTAGACTTATGATAAGATTAAGTCAAATTTAATGCAGTTGAATGAGCACCACCCCACTACCACCCCATTATTTTCTTCCATCTTATGCACACCCCCCTTCAATTTTTTTTTGGTTTACCCAAACCCCTCATCCCCAGGAACTCCTATGCCACTCCCTACCCCTGCCAGAGCATCCGCCACTGACCACCCATAATGCTGCCAGTCTCTAGGACTATCAGCGCCTCCCCCTATTTCTCTTGATCTTGGTTCTTGGTGTTCTTGAGTTGAATTCCAAGTTGTTAGAATGCCTTGAATCTGTTTTCTTTGGCCCCCTTTTACAGACCTAGCATGGTGGTCTCGCGGACCGGTCAGTGAGTCGGGGTCCAGGGGCAACGTGCCCTGGTTTGGGGGTTTGGGGGCAACGCCTGCTAAACCGATGGCGTACGTGATGTATGGGTTAGGGTTAGCTCTAAAACCTAAACCGCATTTATGTAATGCATATCTCTCTATTCCAATATCAATACAACTACCCCTCTCGTTTGCCTGTGGATGTAACCAACACATTGTTAGTGAACTACGTTAAATCTGTGTGTATTTGTCAACTTATTCATACTTTTTCGCATCCGTTATAACAATTTGAATATATGAGATAACAACAAATGCAAAAGCACATATTTATGTGGGTTGTAATTTATAATGTTCTACTAAATTATTTTGTGAAGTTACTAAAAATGACCCAAATACGATTCCAAAATAGGGGGCGAGATTTTTTAAGATAAAAAAAAAGGAAAATAGAATGCGGCTCAAAAATACAAGAAAATTCTGGACTTACGGTAAGCCTAAGTCAAATTTAATGCAATTGAATAAACACCACCCCACTACCAACCCATTATTTTCTTCCATCTTATGCACACCCCCCTGCAATTTTTTTTTTTGGGTTTACCCAAATCCCTCATCCCCAGGAGCTCCTATGCCACTCCCTACCCCTGCCAGAGCATCCGCCACTGACCACCCATAATGCGGCCAGTCTCTAGCACTATCAGCGCCTCCCCCTATTTCTCTTGGTCTTGGCTCTTGGTGTTCTTGAGCTGAATTCCAAATTGTTAGAATGCCTTGAATCTGCGTTCTTTTGCCCCCCTTTTGCAGACCTAGCATGGTGGTCTCGCTGACCGATCATTGAGTCGGGGTTCAGGGGTGACGCGCCTTGGTTGGGTGTTCAGGGGCAATACTCGCAAAACTGACAGCGTGCCTTATGTATGGGTTGGGTTAGCATTAAAACCTAAACCCTATATATGTAATGCGTATCTCTGTATTCCAATATCAATAAAACTATCCCTCTCCTCTGCCTGTGGACGTAGCTAACACATTGCTAGTGAACCACGTTAAATCTGCGAGCATTTGTTAATTTGTTCATACTTTCTCGCATCCGTTATAACAATGTAAATATATGAAATAAAAATAAACACAAAAGCACATATTTATGTGCGCTGTAATTAATAATGTTCTGCTAAATTGTTTTGTAAAGTTACTAAAATGACCCAAATACGATTCCAGAATAGGGGGCGAGATTTTTTAAGATAAAAAAAAGAAAAGAGAATTGGGCCGTAAAATACAAGAAAATTCTAGACTTACGGTAAGCTTAAGTCAAATTTAATGCAATTGAATGAACACCACCCCACTACCACCCCATTATTTTCTTCTATCTTATGCACACCCTTGTCATTTTTAATTTTTTGGGTTTACCCAAACCCCTCATCCCCAGGACCTCCTATGCCACACCCTACCCCTTGCCAGAGCATCCGCCATTGACCACCCATAATGCTGCCAGTCTCTAGCACTATTAGCGCCTCCCCATATTTCTATTGGTCTTGGTTCTTGGTGTTCTTGAGCTGAAGTCCAAGTTGTTAGAATGCCTTGAATTTGTTTTCTTTAGCCCCCTTTTGTAGACCTAGCATGGTGGTCTCGCTAACCGGTCAGTGAGTCGGGGTCTAGGGGGAACGCGCCCTGGTTTTGGGGTCGGGGGCAACGCCTGCGAAACTGACGGCGTACGTGATGTGCGGGTTAGGGTTAGCTCTAAAACCTAAACCCTATATATGTAATGCGTATCTATGTATTCCAATATCAGTAAAACTATCCCTCTATTCTGCCTCTGGACGTAGCTAACACATTGTTAGTGAACCACGTTGAATCTATGTGTATTTGTCAATCTGTTCATACTTTTTCACATCCGTTATAACAATGTGGATATATGAGATAACAAAAAAAACAAAAGCACATACTTATGTGTGCTGTGATTTGTAATGTTATAGTAAATTATTTTGCAATGTCTGAAAATGACCCAAATACGATTCCAAAATAGGGGGCGAGATTTTTCAAGATAAAAAAAAGGAAAGAGAACGGGGCCCAAAAATATAAGAAAATTCTAGACTTACGGTAAGCTTAAGTCAAATTTAATGCAATTGAATGAACATCACCCCACCACCACCCCATTATTTTCTTCCATCTTATGTACACCCCCCTTCATTTTATTTTTTTTTTGGGTTTACCCAAACCCCTCATCCCCAGGAACTCCTATACCACTCCCTACTCCTACCAGAGCATCCGCCACTGACCACCCATAATGCTGCCAGTCTCTAGCACTATCAGCGCCTCCCCATATTTCTCTTGGTCTTGGTTCTTGGTGTTCTTGAGCTGAATTCCAAGTTGTCAGAATGCCTTGAATCTATTTTCTTTAGCCCCCTTTTGCAGACCTAGCATGGTGGTCTTGCGGACCGGTCAGTGAGTCGGGGTCCAGGGGCGACGCGCCCTGGTTTGGGGGCTCGGGGCCAACGCCAGCAAAACCGACGGCATACGTGATGCATGGGTTAGGGTTAGCTCTAAAACCTAAACCCTATATATGTAATGCGTATCACACTTTTCCAATATCAATAAAACTATCCCTCTCTTTTGCCTGAGGACGTAGCCAACACATTGTTAATGAATTATGTTAAATCTGTTTGTATTTGTCAGTTTATTCATACTTTCTCGCATCCGTTATAACAATGCGAATATATGAGATAACAACAAATGCAAAAGCACATATTTATGCATGCTGTAATTTATAATGTTCTACTAAATTATTTTGTGAAGTTACCAAAAATGACCCAAATACGATTCCAAAATAGGGGGCGAGATTTTTTAAGATAAAAAAAAAAGAAAAGACAATGGGGCTCAAAAATACAAGAAAATTCTAGACCTACGGTAAGCTTAAGTCAAATTTAATGCAATTGAATAAACACCACCCCACTACCACCCCATTATTTTGTTCCATCTTATGCACACCCCCTTCATTTTTTTTTTGGTTCCCCCAAACCCCTCATCCCCAAGAACTCCGATGCTACTCCCTACCCCTGATGGAGAATCCGCCACTGACCACCCATAATGCTGCCAGTCTCTAGCACTATCAGCGCCTCCCCATATTTCTCTTGGTCTTGGTTCTTGGTGTTCTTGAGTTGAATTCCAAGTTGTTAGAATGCCTTGAATCTATTTTCTTTAGCCCCCTTCGCAGACATAGCATGGTGGTCTCGCTGACCGGTCTGTGAGTCGGGGTCCAGGGGCGATGCTCCCTGGTTTGGGGGTTCGGGGGGCAACGCCCCTGAAACTGACGGCGTACGTGATGTATGGGTTAGGGTTAGCTCTAAAACCTAAACCCTATATATGTAATGCATGTCTCTGTATTCTAATATCAATAAAACTATCCCTTTCTTCTGCCTGTAGATGTTGCTAACACGTTGTTAGTAAACCACGTTAAATCTGTGTGTATTTGTCAATTTGTTCATACTTTCTCGCATCCGTTATAACAATGTGAATATATGAGATAATAATAAATACAAATGCACATATTTATGTGTGCTGTAATTTATAATGTTCTACTAAATTATTTTGTAAAGTTACTAAAAATGACCCAAGTACGGTTCCAAAATAGGGGGCGAGATTTTTTAAGATAAAAAAAAAGAAAAGAGAATGGCGCTCAAAAATACAGGAAAATTCTAGACTTACGATAAGCTTACGTCAAATTTAATGCAATTGAATAAACACCACCCCACTACCACCCCATTATTTTCTTCCATCTTATGCACACCACGCTGCATTTTTTTTTGTTTTTTGGTATACCAAACCCCCCATCTCCAGGAACTCCTATGCCACTCTCTACACCTGCCAGAGTATCCGCCACTGACCACCCATAATGCTGCCAGTCTCTAGCACTATCAGCGCCTCCTCCTATTTCTCTTGGTCTTGGTTCTTGGTGTTCTTGGGCTGAATTCCAAGTTGTTAGGATACCTTGAATCTGTTTTCTTTAGCCCCCTTTTGCAGACCTAGCATGGTGGTCTCACTGACTGCTCAGCGACTCGGGGTCCAGGGGCGACGCGCCTTGCTTTGGGGGTTCAGGGGTAACGCCCCTAAAACTAACGGCGGACGTGATGTATGGGTTGGGGTTAACTCTAAAACCTAAACCCTATATATGTAATGCGTATCTCTGTATTCTAATATCAATAAAACTATCCATCTCTTCTACCAGTGGACGTACCTAACACATTGTTAGTGAACCACATTAAATCGGTGTGTATTTGTCAATTTATTCATACTTTGTCACATCCGTTGTGACAATGTGAATATATGGGATAACAATAAATACAAAAGCACATATTTATGTGTGCTGTAATTTATAATGTTATACTAAATTGTTTTGTGAAGTTACTAAAAATGACCCAAATATGATTCCAAAATAGGGGACAAGATTTTTTAGGATAAAAAAAAGAAAAGAGTATAAGGCCCAAAAATACAAGAAAATTCTATACGTACGGCAAGCTTAAGTCAAATTTAATGAAATTGAATAAATACCACCCCACTACTACCCCATTATTTTCTTCCATCTTATGCACACCCCCCTTCATTTTTTTTTTTTTGGTGGTTATGGGAACCCCTCATCCCTAGGAACTCCTATGCCACTCCCTGCCCCTGTCAGAGCATTCGCCACTAACTACCCACAATGCTGCCAGTCTCTAGCACTATCAGTGCCTCCCCCTATTTCTATTGGCCTTGGTTCTTGGTGTTCTTGAGCTGAATTCCAAGTTGGTAGAATGCCTTGAATCTGTTTTTTTTAGCCCCCCTTTTGCAGACCTTGGATGGTGATCTCGCTGACCGGTCAGTGAGTCGGGGTCTAGGGGCAACGTGCCCTGGTTTGGGGGTTCAGGGGCAGCGCCCCCAAAGCTAACGGCGTACGTGATGTATGGGGTAGGGCTAACTCTAAAGCCTAAACCATATGTATGTAATTCGTATCTCTGTATTCCAATATCAATAAAACTATCCCTCTCTTCTGCCTGTGGACGTAGCTAACACATTGTTAGTGAACCACGTTAAATCTATGTGTGTTTGTCAATTTGTTCATACTTTCTCGCATTCGTTATAACAATCTGAATATATGAGATAACAATAAATACAAAGGCACATATTTGTGTGCGCTGTAATTTATAATGTTCTACTAAATTATTTTGTAAAGTTACTAAAAATGACCCAAATAAGATTCCAAAATAGGGGGCAAGATTTTTTAAGATAAAAAAAAAGAAAAGAGAATGGGGCTCAAAAATATAAGAAAATTGTAGACTTACGGTAAGCTTAAGTCAGATTTAATGCAATTGAATAAACATCGCCCCACTGCCACCCCATTATTTTCGTCCATCTTATGCACGCCCCCTTCTTTTTTTTTTTTTTTTGGTATACCCAAACCCCTCTTCCCCAGGAATTGCTATGCCACTCCCTACCCTTGCCTGAGCATCCACCATAGACCACCCATAATGCTGCTAGTCTCTAGCACTATAAGCGCCTCCCCCTACTTCTCTTGGTCTTGGTTCTTGGTGTTCTTGAGCTGAATTCTAGGTTGTTAGAATGCCTTGAATCTGTTTTCTTGAGCCCCCTTTTGCAGGCCTAGCTTGGTGGTCTCGCTGACCGGTCAGTGAATCAGGGCCCAGGGGCGACGCGCCTTGGTTTGGGGGTTCAGGGGTAACGCCCCTGAAACTGACGGCGTGCGTGATGTATGGGTTAGGGTTAACTCTAAAACCTAAACCCTATATATGTAATGCGTATCTCCGTATTCCAATATCAGTAAAACTATCCCTCTCTTCTACTGTGGACGTAGCTAACACATTGTTAGTGAAACATGTTAAATTTGTGTGTATTTGTCAATTTGTTCATACTTTCTCGCATCCGTTATAGCAATGTGAATATATGAGATAATAATAAATACAAAAGCACATATTTCTGTGTGCTGTAATTTATAATGTTCTACTAAATTATTTTGTAAAGTTACTAAAAATGACCCAAATATGATTCCAAGATAGGGGGCGAGATTTTTTAAGATAATAAAAAAAAAGAAAAGAGAATGGCACTCAAAAATACAAGAAAATTCTAGACTTACGGTAAGCTTAAGTCAAATTTAATGCAATTGAGTAAACACCACCCCATTATTTTCTTCCATCTTGCGCACACACCGCCTCATTTTTTATTTTTTTGGGTTTACCCAAACCCCTCATCCCAAGGAACTCCTATGCCACTCCGTAGCCCTACCAGAGCATCCGCCGCTGACCACCCATAATGCTGTCAGTCTCTAGCACTATCAGTGCCTCCCCCTATTTCTCTTGGTCTTGGTTCTCGGTGTTCTTGAGCTGAATTCCAAGTTGTTACAATGCCTTGAATCTATTTTCTTTAGCCCCCTTTTACAAACCTAGCATGGTGGTCTCGGTTCGGGGGCAATGCCCCCGAAACTGACGGCGCACCTGATGTATGGGTTAGGGTTAACTCTAAAACCTAAACCCTATATATGTAGTGCGTATCTCTGCATTCCAATATCAATAAGACTATCCCTCTATTCTGATTTTTGGACGTAGCTAACATATTATTAGTGAACCACGTTAAATCCATTTGTATTTGTCAACTTGTTTATACTTTCTCGCGTCCGTTATAACAATGTGAACATATGAGATAACAATAAATACAAAAGCACATATTTATGTGTGCTGTAATTTATAATATTCTACTAAATTATTTTGCAAAGTTACTAAAAATGACCCAAATACGATTCCAAAATAGGGGCGAGATTTTTTAAGATAAAAAAAGAGAAAAGAGAATGGGGCTAAAAAATATAAGACCATTCTAGACTTACGGTAAGCTTAAGTCAAATTTAATGCAATTGAACAAACACCACCCCAATACCACCCCATTATTTTCTGCCATCTTTTGCACCCCCCTTCATTTTTTTTTTTTGGTTTACCCAAGTCCCTCATCCCCAGGAACTCCTATGCCACTCCCTACCCCTGCCAGGGCAGCCGCCACTGACCACCCATAATGTTGCCAGTCTCTAGCACTATTAGCGCCTTCCCCTATTTCTCTTGGTCTTGGATCTTAGTGTTCTTGAGTTGAATTCCAAGTTGTTAGAATGCCTTGAATCTGCTTTCTTTAGCCCCCCTTTGCAGACCTAGCATGGTGGTCTCGCTGACCAATAAGTGAGTCGGGGTCTAGGGGCAACGCGCCCTGGTTTGGGCATTCGGGGGCAACGCCCCTGAAACTGACAGCGTACGTGATGTATGGTCTAGGGCTAACTCTAAATCCTAAGCCCCATATATGTAATGCGTATCTCTGTATTCCAATATCAATAAAACTATTCCTCACTTCTACCGGCGGGCGTAGCTAGCACATTGTTAGTGAACAACGTTAAATCTGTGTATATTTGTCAATTTGTTCATACTTTCTCGCATCCGTTATAACAATCTGAATATATGAGATAACAATAAATACAAAAGCACATATTTATGTGTGCTGTAATTTATAATGTTCTACTAAATTATTTTGTAAAATTTCTAAAAATGACCCAAATACGATTCCAAAATAGGGGGCGAGATTTTTTAAGATAAAAAAAAAAAAGAAAAGAGAATGGGGCTCAAAAATATAAAAACATTCTTGACTTATGGCAAGCTTAAGTCAGGTTTAATGCAATTGAATAAACACCACCCCACTACCACCCCATTATATTCTTCCTTCTTATGCACACCCCCCTTCATTTTTTTTTTTGGGTATACCCAAGCCCCTCATCCCCAGGAATTCCTATGCCACTCCCTACCCCTGCTAGAGCATCCGCCACTGACCACCCATAATGTTGCCAGTGTCCAGCACTATCATTGCCTTCCCCTATTTCTCTTGGTCTTGGTCCTTGGTGTTCTTGAGCTGAATCCCAAGTTGTTAGAATGCCTTGAATCTGTTTTCTTTAGCCCCCTTTTGCAGGCCTAGCATGGTGGTCTCGCTGACTTGTTAGTGAGGAGGGGTCCAGGGGTGACGCGCCTTGGTTTGGGGGTTCAGGGGTAACGCCCCCGAAACTGACGGCGTACGTGATGTATGGGTTAGGGTTAACTCTAAAACCTCAACCCTATATATGTAATGCGTATCTCTGTATTCCAATATCAATAAAACTATCCCTCTCGTCAGCCTGTGGACGTAGCTAACACATTGTTAGTGAACCACGTTAAATCCGTGTATATTTGTTAATTTGTTCATACTATCTTGCATCCGTTATAACAATGTGAATATATGAGATAACAATAAATACAAAAGCACATATTTATGTGTGCTGTAATTTATAATGTTCTGCTAAATTATTTTGTAAATTTACTAAAAATGACCCAAATACGACTCCAAAATAGGGGGACGAGATTTTTTGCGATAAAAAAAAAGAAAAGAGAATGGGGCTCAAAAATACATGAAAATTCTAGACTTACGGTAAGCTTAAGTGAAATTTAATGCAATTGAGTAAACACCACCCCACTACCGCCCCATTATTTTCTTCTATGTTACGCACACCCCCCTTCATTTTTTATTTTTTTTGGTTTACCCAAACCCCTCATCCCAAGGAACTCCTATGGCACTCCCTACCCCTGCCAGAGCATCCGCCACTGACCACCCATAATGCTGCCAGTCTCTAGCACTATCTGTGCCTCCCACTATTTCTCTTGGTTTTGGTTCTTGGTGTTCTTGAGCTGAATTCCAAGTTGTTAGAATGCCTTGAATTTGTTTTCTTTAGCACCCTTTTGCAGATCTAGCATGGTGGTCTCGCTGACCGATCAGTGAGTCGAGGTCCAGGGGCAACGCGCACTGGTTTGGGGGTTCAGGGGCAACGCCCGCGAAAGTGAGGCATACGTGATGTATGGGTTAGGGTTAACTCTGAAACCTAAACCCTATATATGTAAAGCATATATCTACATTCCAATATCAGTAAAACTATCCCTCTCTTCTGCCTGTGGATGTAGCTAACGCATTGTTAGTGAACCACGTCAAATCTGTGTGTATTTGTCAATTTGTTCATACTTTCTCGCATCCATTATAACTATGTGAACATATGAGATAACAATAAATACAAAAGCACATATTTATGTGTGCTATAATTTATAATGTTATGCTAAATTATTTTGTAAAATTACTAAAAATAACCCAAATACGATTCCAAAATAGGGGGCGAGATTTTTTAAGATAAAAAAAAAAGAAAAGAGAATGGGGCTAAAAAATGCGAGAAAATTCTAGACTTACGGTAAGCTCAAGTCAAATTTAATGCCATTGAATAAACACCACGCCACTACCACCCCATTATTTTCTTCCATCTTGTGCACACCCCCATTCATTTTTTTTTTTTTGGTTTACCCAAACCCTTCATCCCCAGGAACTCCTATGCTACTTCCTACCCGTGCCAGAGCATCCGCTACTGACCACCCATAATGCTGCCAGTCTCTAGCACTATCAGCGCCTCCCCCTGTTTCTCTTAGTCTTGGTTCTTGGTGTTCTTGAGCTGAATTCCAAGTTGTTAGAATGCCTTGAATCTGTTTTCTGTAGCCCCTTTTGCAGACCTAGCATGGTGGTCTCTCTGACCGGTCAGCGAATCGGGGTCCAGGGACGACGCGCCCTGGTTTGGGGGTTCAGGGGCAATGCCCCCGAAACTGACGGCGTAAGTGATGTGTGGGTTAAGGTTAGCTCTAAAGTCTAAACCCTATTTATGTAATGCGTACCTCTGTATTCCAATATCAATAAAGCTATCCCTCTCTTCTGCCTGTGGACGTAGCAAACACTTTGTTAGTGAACGACGTTAAATCTGTGCATATTTGTCAATTTGTTCATACTTTCTCGCGTCCGTTATAACAATGTGAATATATGAGATAACGATAAATACAAAAGCATATATTCATGTGTGCTGTAATTTATAATGTCCTGCTAAATTATTTGTAAAGTTACTAAAGATGACCCAAATACGATTCTAAAATAGAGGGCGAGATTTTTTTGAGATTAAAAAAAAAAGGAGAATGGGGCTCACAAATACAAGACAATTCTAGAGTTACGGTAAGCTTAAGTCAAATTTAATGGAAGTGAATAAACACCGTCCCACTGCCACCCCATTATTTTCTTCCATCTTACGCACACGCCCCTTTATCTTTTTTTTGGTTCACCCAAACCCCTCATCCCCAGGAACTCCTATGCCACTCCCAACCCCTGCCAGAGCATCCGCCACTAACCACCCATAATGCTGCCAGTCCCTAACACTATTAGCGCCTCCCCCTATTTCTCTTGGTCTTGGTTCTTGGTGTTCTTGAGCTGAATTCCAAGTTGTTAGAATGCCTTGAATCTGCTTTCTTTAGGCCCCTTTTGCAGACCTAGTATGGTGGTCTTGCTGACCGGTCAGTGAGTCGGGGTCCAGGGGTGACGCGCCCTGGTTTAGGGGTTCGTGGGCAACGCCTGCGAAACTGACGGCGGACGTGATCCATGGGTCAGGGTTAGCTCTAAAACCTAAACCCTATATATGTAATGCGTATTGCTGTATTCCAATATCAATAAAATTATCCATCTCTTTCGCCCGTGGACGTAGCTAACACATTGTTAGTGAACCACATTAAACCTGTGTATTTGTCATTTGTGCATACTTTCTCGCATCCGTTATAACAATGTGAATATATGAGATAACGATAAATACAAAAGCATATATTCATGTGTGCTGTAATTTATAATGTCCTACTAAATTATTTATAAAATTACTAAAATAAACCAAATACGATTCCAAAATAGGAGGCGAGATTTTTAAGATTAAAAAAAGAAAAGAGAACGGGGCTCAAAAATACAAGAAGATTCGAGACTTACGGTAAGCTTAAGTGAAATTTAATGCAATTGAATAAACACCACCCCACTACCACCCCATTGTTTTCTTCCATCTTATGCACACCCCCCTTCATTTGTTTTTTTGGTTCACCCAAACCCCTCATCCCCAAGAACTCCTATGCTACTCCCCACCCCAGCTAGAGAATCCGCCACTGACCACCCATAATGCTGTCAGTCTCTGGCACTATCAGCGCCTTCCCATATTTCTTTTAGCCTTGGTTCTTGGTGTTCCTGAGCTGAATTCTAAGTTGTTAGAATGCCTTGAATCTGCTTTCTTTAGCCCCCTTTTGCAGACCTAGCATGGTGGTCTCGCTGACCGGTCAGTGAGCCGGGAACCAGGGGCGACGCGCCCTGTTTTGGTGGTTCGGGGGCAACGCCCTCAAAACTGACGGCGTACGTGATGTATGGGTTAGGGTTAGCTCTAAAACCTAAACCCTATATATGTAATGCGTGTCTCTGTATTCCAATATCAATAAAACTATCCCTCTCTTCTGCCTGTGGACGTGGCTAACACATTGTTAGTAAACCACGTTAAATCTGTGTGTATTTGTCAATTTGTTCACACTTTCTCGCTTCTGTTATAATTATGTGAATATATGAGATAATAATAAATAGAAAAGGACATATTTATGTGTGTCGTAGTTTATAATGCTCTACTAAATTATTTTGTAAAGTTACTAAAAATGACCCAGATACGATTCCAAAATAGGGGGCGAGATTTTTTAAGATAAAAAAAGAAAAGAGAATGGGGCTCAAAAATACAAGAAAATTCTAGGCTAATGGTTAGCTTAAGTCAAATTTAATGCAATGGAATGGACACCACCCCACTACCACCCCATTATTTTCTTCCATCTTATGCACACCCCCCTTCATTTTTATCATTTTTTGGTTTACGCAAACCCCTCATCCCAAGGAACTCCTATGCCACTCCCTACCCCTGCCAGCGCATCCGCCACTGGCCACCCATAATGCTGCCAGTCTCTAGCACTATCAGTGCCTCCCCCTATTTCTCTTGGTCTTGGTTCTTGGTGTTCTTGAGCTGAATTGGAAGTTGTTAGAATGCCTTGAATCTGTTTTCTTTAGTTCCCTTTTGCAGACCTAGCATGGTGGTCTCGCTGACCGGTCAGTGAGTCGAGGTCCAGGGGCAACGCACCCTGGTTTGGGGGTTCGGGGGCAACGCCCCCGACACTGATGGTGCGCGTGATGTATGGGTTAGGGCTAACTCTAAAACCTAAGCCCTACATATGTAATGCGTTTCTCTGCATTCCAATATCAATAAAACTATCCCTCTCTTCTGCCTGTGGACGCAGCTAACACATTATTAGTGAACCACGTAAAATCTATGTGTATTTGTCAATTTGTTCAAACTTTCTCACATCCGTTGTAGCAATGTGAACATATGAGATAACAATAAATACAAGAGCACATATTTATGTGTGCTGTAATTGATAATGTTTTACTAAATTATTTTGTAAAGTTACTAAAAATGACCCAAATGCGATTCCAAAAAAGGGGGTGAGATTTTTTAAGATGAAAAAAAAGAAAAGAGAATGGGGCTTAAAAATACAAGAAAAACCTAGGCTTACGGCAAGCTTAACTCAGATTTAATGCAATTGAATAAAGACCACCCCACTACCACCCCATTATTTTCTTCCATCTTATACACACCCACCTTCATTTTTTTTTTTTTGGTATACCCAAACACCTCAACCCCAGGAATTCCTATGCCACTCTTTACCCCTGCCTGAGCATCCGCCACTGACGACCCATAATGCTGCCAGTCTGTAGCCCTATCAGCGCCTCCCCCTATTTCTCTTAGTCTTGGTCCTTGGTGTTCTTGAGTTGAATTCCAAGTTGGTAGAATGCCTTGAATCTGTTTTTTTTAGCCCCCTTTTCCAGACCAAGCATGGTGGTCTCGCTGATCGGTCAGTGAGGTGGGGTCCAGGGGCGACGCGCCTTGGTTAGGGGGTTCAGGGGCAACGCCCCCGCAACTGACGATGTACGTGATGCATGGGTTAGGGTTAACTCTAAAACCTAAACCCTATATATGTAATGCATATCTCTGTATTTCAATATCAATAAAACTATCTCTCTCTTCTGCCTATGGACGTAGCTAACACAATATTAGTGAACCACGTTAAATCCGTGTGTATTTATCAATTTGTTCATACTTTCTCGCATCCGTTATAACAATTTGAATATATGAGATTACAATAAACACAAAAGCACATATTTATGTGTGCTGTAATTTATAATGTTCTACTAAATTATCTTGCAAAGTTACTGAAAATGACCCAAACATGATTCCAAAATAGGGGCGAGATTTTCTAAGATAAAAAAAAAGAAAAGAGAATGGGTCTCAAAAATACATGAAAATTCTAGACTTACGGTAAGCTTAAGTCAAATTTAAGGTTAGCTCTAAAACCTAAACCCCATATATGTAATACGTATCTCTGTATGCCAATATCAATAAAACTATCCCTCTCTTCTGCCTCTGGATGTAGCTAACACTTTGTTAGTGAACGATGTTAAATCTGTGTGGATTTGTCAATTAGTTCATACTTTCTCGTATCAGTTATAATAATGTGAATATATGAGATAACGATAAATACAAAAGCACATATTCATTTGTGCTGTAATTTATAATGTCCTGCTAAATTATTTGTAAAGTTACTAAAAATGACCCAAATACGATTCCAAAATAGGGGGCGAGATTTTTTTCAAATTAAAAAAAAAGAGAATGGGGCTCAAAAATACAAGAAAATTCTAGACTTACGGTAAGCTTAAGTCAAATTTAATGTAATTGAATAAACACCGCCCCACTACCACCCCATTATTTTCTTCCATCCCATGCGCAAGCCCCTTCACTTTTTTTTTTGGGGTTCACCCAAGCCCCTCTACCCCAGGAACTCCTATGCCACTCCCTACCCCTGCCAGAGCATCCGCCACTGGCCACCCATATTGCTGCCAGTCTCTAGCACTATTAGCACCTCCCCCTATTCCTCTTGGTCTTGGTTCTTGGTGTTCTTGAGCTGAATTCCAAGTTGTTCGAATGCCTTGAATCTGGTTTCTTTAGCCCCCCTTTTGCAGACCTAGCATGGTGGTCTCACTGACCGGTCAGTGAGTCGGAGTCCAGGGGCGACGCACCCTGGTTTGGGGGTTCGTGGGCAACGCCCGCGAAACTGACGGTGTACGTGATGTATGGGATAGGGTTAGCTCTAAAACCTAAACCCTATATATGTAATGCGTATCTCTGTATTCCAATATCAATAAAATTACCCATGTCTTTCGCCTGTGGATGTAGCTGACACGTTGTTAGTGAACCATATTAAATCTGTGTGTATTTGTCAATTTGTTCATACTTTCTCGCATCCGTTATAACAATGTGAATATATGAGATAACGATAAATACAAAAGCACATATTCATGTGTGCTGTAATTTATAATGTCCTACTAAATTATTTGTAAAGTTATTAAAAATGACCCAAATGCGATTCCAAAAGAGGGGGCGAGATTTTTTAAGATAAAAAAAAGGAAAAGAGAATGGGGCTCAAAAATACAAGAAAATTCTAGACTTACGGTAAGCTTAAGTCAAATTTAATGCAATTGAATAAACACCACCCCATTACCACCCCATTATTTTCTTCCATCTTATGCACACCCCCCTTTAATTTTTTTTTTTTTTGGTTTACCCAAGCCCCTCATCCCCAGGAACTCCTATACCACTCCCTGCCCTTGCCAGGGCATTCGCCACTGACCACCCATAATGCTGCCGGTCTCTAGCACTATCAGCGCCCCCCCATTTCTCTTGGTCTTGGATCTTGGTGTTCTTGAGCTGACTTCCAAGTTGTTAGAATGCCTTGAATCTGTTTTCTTTAGCCCCCTTTTGTAGACCTAGCACGGTGGTCTTGCTGACCGGTTAGTGAGTCGGGGTCTAGGGGCGATGCGCTCTGGTTTGGGGATTCAGGGGCAACACCCCCGAAACTGACGGCATACGTGGTGCATGGGTTAGGGTTAGCTCCAAAACCTAAACCCTGTATATGTAATGCGTGTCTCTGAATTCCAATATCAATAAAGCTATCCCTCTCTTCTGTCTGTGGACGTAGCTAACACACCGTTAGTAAACCACGTTAAATGCGTGCATATTTATCAATTTGTTCATACTTTCTCGCATCCGTTATAATATTGTGAATATATGAGATAACAACAAATACAAAAGGTCATATTTATGTGTGCTGCAGTTTACAATGTTCGACTAAATTATTTTGTAAAGTTACTAAAAATGACCCAAATACGATTGCAAAATGGGGGCGAGATTTTTTAGGATAAAAAAAAGAAAAGAGAATGGGGCTCAAAAATACAAGTAAATTCTAGACTTATGGTAAGCTTAGGTCAAATTCAATGCAGTTGAATGGACACCACCCCACTACCACCTCATTATTTTCTTCCATCTTATGCGCACCCCCCTTCATTTTTATCTTTTTTTGGTTTACCCAAACCCCTCATCCCCCGGAACTCCTATGCCACTCCCGACCCCTGCAAGAGCATCCGCCACTGACCACCCATAATGCTGCCAGTCTCTAGCACTATCAGCGCCTCCCCCTATTTCTCTTGGTCTTGGTTCTTGGTGTTCTCGAGTTGAATTCCAAGCTGTTAGAATGCCTTGAATCTGTTTTCTTTAGCCCCCTTTTGCAGACCTAGCATGGTTGGTCTCGCGGACCGGTTAGTGAGTCGGGGTCTAGGTGTGAAGCGCCCGGGTTTGGGGGTTTAGGGGCAACGCCTGCGAAACCGACGGCATACGTGATGTATGGGTTAGGGTTAGCTTTAAAACCTAAACCCTATATATGTAATGCGCATCTCTCTATTCCAATATCAATAAAACTATCCCACTCTTTTGCCTGTGGACATAGCCAACGCATTGTTAGTGAACTACGTTAAATCTGTACGTATTTGTCAATTTATTCATACTTTCTCGCATCCGCTATAACAATGCGAATATATGAGATAACAATAAATACAAAAGCACATATTTATGTGCGCTGTAATTTATAATGTTCTACTAAATTATTTTGTGAAGTTACTAAAAATGACCCAAATACGATTCCAAAATAGGGGACGAGATTTTTTATGATGAAAAAAAAAAAGAAAAGAGAATGGGTCTCAAAAATACAAGAAAACTCTAGACTTACAGTAAGCTTAAGTCAAATTTGATGCAATTGAATAAACACCGCCCCACCACCACCCCATTATTTTCTTCCATCTTATGCACAGGCCCCCTCATTTTTTTTTGTTTTTTTGGGTTTACCCAAATGCCCCATCCCCAGGAACTCCTATGCCACTCCCTAACCCTGCTAGAGCATCCGCCACTGACCACCCATAATGCTGCCAGTCTCTAGCACTATCAGCGCCTCCCCCCTATTTCTCTTGGTCTTGGTTCTTGGTGTTCTTGAGCTGAATTCCACATTGTCGGAATGCCTTGAATCTGTTTTCTTTAGCCCCCTTTTGCAGGCCTAGCATGGTGGTCTCGCTGACCGGTCAGTGGGTCGGGGTCTAGGGACGACGCGCCCTGGTTTGGGGGCTTGGGGGCAATGCTTGCGAAACTGACGGCGTACGTGGTGTATGGGTTAGGGTTAGCTCTAAAACCTAAACCCTATATATGTAATGCGTATCTCTGTATTTCAATATCAATAAAACTATCCTTCTCTTCTGCCTGTGGACGTAGCTAATACATTGTTAGTGAACCACGTTAAATCTTTGTGTATTTGTCAATCTGTTCATACTTTCTCGCATCCGTTATAACAATGTGGATATATGAGATAGCAATAAATACAAAAGCGCATACTTATGTGCGCTGTAATTTATTATGTTATACTAAATTATTTTGTAAAGTTGCTAAAAATGACCCAAATACAATTCCAAAACAGGGGGCAAGATTTTGTAAGATTTAGAAAAAAGAAAAGAGAATGGGGCTCAAAAATACACGGAAATTCTAGACTTACGGCAAGCTTAAGTCAAATTTCATGCAATTGAATGAACACCACCCCACTACCGCCCCATTATTTTCTTCCATCTTATGCACACCCCCCTTCATTTATTTTTTTTGGGTTTGCCCAAACCCCTCATCCCCAGGAACTCCTACGCGGCTCCCTACCCCTGCTGGAGCATCGGCCACTGGCTACCCATAATGCTGGTAGTCTCGAGCACTATCAGCGCCTCCGCCCTATTTCTCTTGGCCTTGGTTCTTGGTGTTCTTGAGCTGAATTCCAAGTTGTTAGAATGCCTTGAATCAGTTTTCTTTAGCCCCCTTTTGCAGACCAAGCATGGTGGTTTCGCTGACCGGTCAGTGAGTCGGGGTTCAGGGGCGACGCGCCCTGGTTTGGGGGTTCGGGGGCAACGCCCGTGAAACTGACGGCGCATGTGATGTACGGGTTATGGCTAGCTCTAAAGCCTAAACCCTATATATGTAATGCATATCTCTGTGTCCAATATCAATAAAACTATCCCTCTCTTCTACCTGTGGACGTAGCTAACACATTGTTAGTGAACCACGTTAAATCTATGTGCATTTGTCAATCTGTTCATGCTTTCTCGCATCCATTATAACAATGCGAATATATGAGATAATAACAAATGCAAAAGCACATATTTATGTGTTCTGTGTTCTACTAAATTATTTTGTGAAGTTACTAAAAATGACCCAAATACGATTCCAAAATAGGGGGCGAGATTTTTTAAGATAAAAAAAAGAAAAGAGAATGGGGCTCAAGAATACAAGAAAATTCTAGACTTCTGGTAAGCTTAAGTCAAATTTAATGCAATTGAGTAAACACCACCCCATTATTTTCTTCCATCTTGTGCACACTCCCCTTCATTTTTTATTTTTTTTGGTTTATCCAAACCCCTCATCCCAAGGAACTCCTATGCCACTCCCTACCCATGCCAGAGCATCCGCCACTCACCACCCACAATGCTGCCAGTCTCTTGCACTATCAGCGCCTCCCCTTATTTCTCTTGGCCTTGGTTCTTGGTGTTCTTGAGCTGAATTCCAAGTTGTTAGAATGCCTTGAATCTGTTTTCTTTAGCACCCTTTTGCAGACCTAGCATGGGGGTCTCGCTGACCGGTCTGCGAGTCGAGGTCCAGGGGCAACGCACCCTGGTTTGGGGGTCCAGGGGCAATGCCCACGAAAATGGCGGCGTACGTGATGTATGGGTTAGGGTTAACTCGAAAACCTAAACCCTATATATGTAATGCGTATCTCTGCATTCCAATATCAATTAAACTATCCCTCTCTTTTGCATGTGGACGTGGCTAACACATTATTAGTGAACCACGTTAAATCTGTGTGTATTTGTAAATTTGGTCATACTTTCTCACATCCGTTGTAACTGTGTGAACATATGAGATAATAATAATTACGAAAGCACATATTTATGTGTGCTGTAATTTATAATGTTCTACTAAATTATTTTGTCATGTTACTAAAAATGACCCAAATACGATTCCAAAACAGGGGACAAGATTTTTTAAGAATAAGAAAAAAAAGAAAAGAGAATGGCGCTCAAAAATACCAGAAAATTCTAGACTTACGGTAAGCTTAAGTCAAATTTTATGCAATTGAATGAACACCACCCCACTACCACCCCATTATTTTCTTCCATCTTATGCAGACCCCTATTCATTTTATTTTTTTTTAAAGGTTTACCCAAACCCATCATCCCCAGGAAGTCCTATGCCACTCCCTACCCCTGCTAGAGCATCTGCCATTAACCACCCATAATGCTGCCAGTCTCTAGCACTATCAGCGCCTCCCCCTATTTCCCTTGGTCTTACTTCTTGGTGTTCTTGAGCTAAATTCCAAGTTGTTAGAATGCCTTGAATCTGTTTTCTTTAGCTCCCTTTTGCAGACCTAGCATGGTGGTATCTCTGACCGGTCAGTGAGTCGGGGTCCAGGGGCGACGCGCCCTGGTTTGGGGGTTCGGGGGCAACGCCCCTAAAACTGACGGCGTACGTGATGTATGGGTCAGGGTTAGCTCTAAAACCTAAACCCTATATATGTGATGCGTATCTTTGTATTCCAATATCAATAAAACCATCCCTCTCTTCTGCCTGTGGGCGTAGCTCACACTTTGTTAGTGAACGACGTTAAATCTGTGTGTATTTGTCAATTTATTCATACTTTCTCGCAACCGTTATAACAATGTGAATATATGAGATAACAATAAATACAAAAGCACATATTTATGTGTCCTGTAATTTATAATGTTATACAAAATTACTTTGTAAAGTTACCAAAAATGACCCAAATACGATTCGAAAATAAGGGGCGAGATTTTTTAAGATAAAAAAAAAGAAAAGAGAATGGGGCTCAAAAATACAAGAAAATTCTAGACTTACGGTAAGGTTAAGTCAAATTTAATGCAATTGAATAAACAACAGCCCACTACCGCGCCATTATTTTCTTCCATCTTATGCACACCCCGCCTCATATTTTTTTTTTTTTTGGGTTTAACCAAACCCGTCATCCCCAGGAACTCCCATGCCACAACCTACCCCTGCTAGAGCATCTGCCACTTACCACCCATAATGCTGCCAGTCTTTAGCACTATCAGCGCCTCGCCCTATTTCTCTTGGTCTTGGTTCTTGGTGTTCTTGAGCTGAATTCCACATTGTCAGAATGCCTTGAATCTGTTTTCTTTAGCCCCCTTTTGCAGACCAAGCATGGTGGTCTCGCTGACCGGTCAGTGAGTCGGGGTCTAGGGGCGACGCACCCTGGTTTGAGGGTTTGGAGGCAACGCCTGCGAAGCTGATGGCATACATGGTGTATGGGTTAGGGTTAGCTCTAAAACCTAGACCCTATATATGTAATGCGTATCTCTGTATTTCAATATCAATAAAACTATCCATCTCTTCTGCCTGTGGACGTAGCCAATATATTGTTAGTGAACCACGTTAAATGTATGTGTATTTGTCAATCTGTTCATACTTTCTCGCATCCGTTATAACAATGTGGATATATGAGATAGTAATAAATACAGAAGCACATACTTATGTGTGCTGTAATTTATTATGTTATACCAAATTATTTTGTGAAGTTGCTAAAAATGACCCAAATACAATTCCAAAATAGGGGCCGAGATTTTTTAAGATTAAAAAAAAAGAAAAGAGAATGGGGCTCAAAAATGCAAGAAAATTCTAGACTTACGGTCAGCTTAAGTCAAATTTTATGCAAGTGAATGAACACCACCCCACTACCACCCCATTATTTTCTTCCATCTTATGCACACCCCCCTTCATTTTTTTTTTTGGGGTTTACCCAAACCCCTCATCCCCAGGAACTCCTATGCCGCTCCCTACCCCTCCCGGAGCATCGGCCACTAGGCACCCATAATGCTGGCAGTCTCCAGCACTATCAGCGCCTCCACCCTATTTCTCTTGGCCTTGGTTCTTGGCGTTCTTGAGCCGAATTCCAAGTTGTTAGAATGCCTTGAATCTGTTTTCTTTAGTCCCCTTTTGCAGACCAAGCATGGTGGTCTCGCCGACCGGTCAGTGAGTCGGGGTCCAGGGGTTCGGGGGTTCGGGGGCAACGCCCGTGAAACTGACGGCGCACATGATGTATGGGTTATGGTTAGCTCTAAAACCTAAACCCTATATATGTAATGCGTATCTCTTTGTCCAATATTAATAAAACTATCCCTCTCTTCTGCTTGTGGATGTAGCTAACACATTGTTAGTGAACCACGTTAAATCCATGTGTAGTTGTCAATCTGTTCATGTTTTCTCGCATCCTTTATAACAATGCGAATATATGAGATAATAACAAATGCAAAAGCAGATATTTATGTGTGCTGTGTTCTACTAAATTATTTTGTGAAGTTACTAAAAATGACCCAAATACGATTCCAAAATAGGGGGCGAGATTTTTTAAGATAAAAAAAAGAAAAGAGAATGGGGCTCAAGAATACAAGAAAATTCTAGACGTACGGAAAGCTTAAGTCAAATTTAATGCAATCGAGTAAACACCACCCGATTATTTTCTTCCATCTTGTGCACACCCCCCTTCATTTTTTATTTTTTTTGGTTTACCCAAACCCCTCATCCCAAGGAACTCCTATGCCACTCCCTACCCATGCCAGAGCATCCGCCGCTAACAACCCACAATGCTGCCAGTCTCTTGCACTATCAGCGCCTCCCCTTATTTCTCTTGGTCTTGGTTCTTGGTGTTCTTGAGCCGAATTCCAAGTTGTTAGAATGCCTTGAATCTGTTTTCTTTAGCACCCTTTTGCAGACCTAGCATGGTGGTCTCGCTGACCGGTCTGTGGGTCGAGGTCCGGGGCAACGCACCCTGGTTTGGGGGTCCAGGGGCAACGCCCACGAAAATGACGGCGTACGTGATGTATGGGTTAGGGTTAACTCTAAAACGTAAACTCTATATATGTAGTGTGTATCCCTGCATTCCAATATCAATAAAACTATCCCTCTCTTCTGCCTGTGGACGTGGCTAACACATTATTGGTGAACTACGTTAAATCTGTGTGTATTTGTCAATTTGGTTATACTTTCTCGCATCCGTTGTAACTATGTGAACATATGAGATAATAATAAATACGAAAGCACATATTTATGTGTGCTGTAATTTATAATGTTCTACTAAATTATTTTGTCAAGTTACCAAAAATGACCCAAATACGATTCCAAAATAGGGGACGAGATTTTTTAAGATTAAGAAAAAAAAGAATAGAGAATGGCGCTTAAAAATACCAGAAAATTCTAGACTTATGGTAAGCTTAAGTCAAATTTAATGCAATTGAGTAAACACCACCCCACTACCACCCCATTATTTTCTTCCATCTTATGCACGCCCCCATTCATTTTTTTTTTTTTTAAGGTTTACCCAAACCCCTCATCCCCAGGAACTCCTATGCCACTCCCTACCCCTGCTAGAGCATCTGCCATTGACCACCCATAATGCTGCCAGTCTCCAGCACTATCAGTGCCTCCCCTTATTTCTCTTGGTCTTTGTTCTTGGTGTTCTTGAGCTGAATTCCAAGTTGTTAGAATGCCTTGAATCTGTTTTCTTTAGCCCCCTTTTGCAGACCTAGCATGGTGGTATCTCTGACCAGTCAGTGAGTCGGGGTCCTGGGGCGACGCGCCCTAGTTTGGGGGTTCGGGGGCAACGCCCCCAAAACTGACGGCGTACGTGATGTATGGGTCAGGGTTAGCTCTCAAACCTAAACCCTATATATGTGATGCGCATCTCTGTATTCCAATATCAATAAAACCATCCCTCTCTTCTGCCTGTGGACGTAGCTCACACTTTGTTAGTGAACGACGTTAAATCTGCGTGTATTTGTCAATTTGTTCATACTTTCTCGCATCCGTTATAACAATGTGAATATATGAGATAACAATAAATACAAAAGCACATATTTATGTGTCTTGTAATTTATAATGTTATACTAAATTATTTTGTGAAGTTACCAAAAATGGCCCAAATACGATTCGAAAATAGGGGGCGAGATTTTTTAAGATAAAAAAAAAGAAAAGAGAATGGGGCTCAAAAACACAAGAAAATTCCAGACTTACGGTAAGGTTAAGTCAAATTTAATGCAATTGAATAAACACCAGCCCACTACCACGCCATTATTTTCTTCCATCTTATGCACACCCCGCCTCATTTTTTTTTTTTTGGGGTTTAACCAAACCCGTCATCCCCAGGAACTCCCATGCCACTCCCTACCCCTGCTAGAGCATCTGCCACTGACCACCCATAATGCTGCCAGTCTTTAGCACTATCAGCACCTCGCCCTATTTCTCTTGGTCTTGGTTCTTGGTGTTCTTGCATTGAATTTCAAGTTGTCACAATGCCTTGAATCTGTTCTCTTTAGCCCCCTTTTGCAGACCTAGCATGGTGGTATCTCTGTCCGGTCAGTGAGTCGGGGTCCTGGGGTGACGCGCCCTAGTTTGGGGGTTCGGAGGCAATGCCGCCGAAACTGACGGCGTACGTGATGTACGGGTTAGGATCAGCTCTAAAACCTAAACACTATATATGTAATATGTATCTCTGTATTCCAATATCAACAAAACTATCCCTCTCTTCTGCCTGTGGACGTAGGTAACACATTGTTAGTGAACCACATTAAATCTGTGTGTGTTTGTCAATTTGTTCACACTTTCTCGCATCCGTTATAACAATGTAAATATATGACATAACAACAAATGCAAAAGCACAAATTTATGTGTGCTGTAATTTATAATGTCCTACTAAATTATTTTGTAAAGTTACTAAAAATGATCCAAATACGATTCCAAAATAGGGGGCGAGATTTTTTACGATAAAAAAAAGAAAGGAGAATGGGGCTCGAAAATACAGGAAAATTCTGGACTTACGGCAAGCTTTAGTCAAATTTATTGCAATGGAATAAACATCACCCCACTACCACCCTAATATTTTCTTCCATCTTATGCACACCCCCCTTCTTTTTTTTTTTGGGGGGGGGATTAACCAAACCCCTCATCCCCAGGAACTCCTACGCCACTCCCCATCCCTGCCTGAGCATCCGCCACTGACCACCCATAATGCTGCCAGTCTCTAGCACTATCAGCGGCTCCCCCTATTTCTCTTGGTCTTAGTTCTTGGTGTTCTTGAGCTGAATTCCAAGTTGTTATAATGCCTTGAATGTGTTTTCTTTAGCCTTCTCTTGCACACCTAGCATGGTGGTATCGCTGACCGGTCAGGGAGCCAGGGTCCAGGGGCGATGCGCCCTGGTTTGGGGGTTCGGGGGCAACGCCCTCGAAACTGACGGCGTACGTGATGTATGGGTTAGGGTTAACTCTAAAACCTAAACCCTATATATGTAATGCTATCTCTGTATTCCAATATCAATGAAACGATCCCTCTCTCCTACCTGTGGATGTAGCTAACACATTGTTGGTGAAACACGTTAAATCTGTGCGTATTTGTCAATTTATTCATATTTTCTCGCTTCCGTTACAACAATGCAAATATATGAGATAACAATAAATACAAAAGCACATATTTATGTGTGCTGCAAGTTATAATGTTCTACTAAATTATTTTGTAAAGTTACTAAAAATGACCCAAATACGATTCCAAAATAGGGGGCAAGATATTTTAAGATAAAAAAAAAAGAAAAGAGAATGGGGCTCAAAAACACAAGAAAGACTTACAGTAAGCTTAAGTCAAATTTAATGCAATTGAATAAACACCACCCCACTGCCACCCCATTATTTTCTATCATCTTATTCACACCCCCCTTCATTTTTTTTTTTTTTTGGTTTACCCAAACCCCTCATCCCCAGGAACTCCTATGCCACCCCCTACCCCTGCCAAAGCATCCGCCACTGACCACCCATACTGCTGCTAGTCTGTAGCACCATCAGTGCCTCCCCCTATTTCTCTTGGTCTTGGTTCGTGGTGGCTTGTACTGAATTCCAAGTTGTTAGAGTGCCTTGAATCTGTTTTCTTTAGCCCCCTTTTACAAACCTAGCATGGTGGTCTCGCTGACCGATTAGTGAATCGGGGTCCAGAGCCAGCACGCCCTGGCTTGGAGGTTGGGGGGCAACGCCCCCGAAACCGACGGCATACGTGATATATGGGTTAGGGTTAACTCTAAAACCTAAACCCTATATATGTGATGCGTATCTCTGTATCCCAACATCAATAAAACTCTCCCCCTCGTCTGCATGTGGACGTCGCTGACACATTATTAGTGAACCACGTTAAATCTATGTGTATTTGTCAATTTGTTAATACTTTCTCACATCCGTTATAACAATGTGAATATATGAGATAACAATAAATACAAAAGCACATATTTATGTGTGCCGTAATTTATGATGTTCTACTAAATTATTCTGTAAAGTTACTAAAAATGACCCAAATACGATTCCAAAATAGGGGGCGAGATTTTTTAAGATAAAAAAAAAGAAAAGAGAATGAGACACAAAAGTACAAGAAAATTCTGGACTTACGATAGGCTTAAGTCAAATTTAATGCAATTGAATAAACGCCACCCCACTACCACCCCATTATTTTTTTCCATCTTATGCACACACCCATTCATTTTATTTTTTTTGGTTTACCCAAACCCCTCATCCCTAGGAACTCCTATGCCACTCCCTACCCATGCCAGAGCATCTGCCACTGACCACCCACAATGCTGCCAGTCTCTAGCACTATCAACACCTCCCCTTATTTCTCTGGGTCTTGGTTCTTGGTGTTCTTGAGCCAAATTCCAAGTTGTTAGAATGCCTTGAATCTGTTTTCTTTAGCACACTTTTGCAGACATAGTATGGTGGTCTCGCTGACCGGTCAGTGCATCGAGGTCCAGGGGCAACGCGCCCTGGTTTGGGGGTTCAGGGGCAACGCCCACGAAACTGACGGCGTACGTGATGTATGGGTTAGGGTTAACTACAAAACCTAAACCCTATATATGTAATGCGTATCTCTGCATTCCAATATCAATGAAACTATCCCTCTCTTCTGCCTGTGGACTTGGCTAACACATTATTAGTGAACCCGTTAAATCTGTGTATATTTGTCAATTTAGTCATACTTTCTTGCATCCGTTATAACTATGTAAACATATGAGATAATAATAAATACAAAAGCACATATTTATGTGCGTTGTAATTTATAATGTTCTACTAAAGTATTTTGTAAAGTTACTAAAAATGACCCAAATACAATTCCAAAATAGGGGGCGAGATTTTTTAAGATTAAAAAAAAAGAAAAGAGACGGGCGCTCAAAAATACAAGAAAATTCTAAACTTACGGTAAGCTTAAGTCAAATTTAATGCAATTGAATAAACACCACCCCACTACCACCCCATTATTTTCTTCCACATTATGAACACCCCCATTCATTTTTTTTTTTTTTGGTTTACCCAAACCCCTCCTCCCCAGGAGCTCCAATGCCACTCCCTACCCCTGCTAGAGCATCTGCCATTGACCATCCATAATGCTGCCAGTCTCTAGCACTGTCAGCGCCTCCGCCTATTTCTCTTGGTCTTGGTTCTTGGTGTTCTTCAGCTAAATTCCAAGTTGTTAAAATGCCTTGAATCTGTTTTCTTTAGCCCCCTTTTGCAGACCTAGCATGGTGGTATCTCTGACCGGCCAGTGAGTCGGGGTCCAGGGGTGACGCGCCCTGGTTTGCGGGTTCGGGGGCAACGCCCCCGAAACTGACGGCGTTCGTGATGTATGGGTTAGGGTTAGCTCTAAAACCTAAGCCCTATATATGTAATGCGTATCTCCGTATTCCAATATCAATAAAACTATCCCTCTCTTCTCCCTGTGGACGTAGATAACACATTGTTAGTAAACCACGTTAAATCTGTGTGTGTTTGTCAATTTGTTCATACTTTCTCACATCCGTTACAACAATGTGAATATGTAAGATAACAACAAATACAAAAGCACAAATTTATGTGTGTGTAATTTATAATGTCCTACTAAATTATTTTGTAAAGTTACTAAAAATGACCCAAATACGATTCCAAAATAGGGGGTGAGATTTTTTAAGATGAAAAAAAAAAGAAAAGAGAATGGGGCTCAAAAATACAAGAAAATTATGGACTTACGGTAAGCTTATATCAAATTTATTGCAACTGAATAAACACCACCCCACCACCACCCCAATATTTTCTTCCATCTTATGCACACCCCCCTTCATTTTTTTTTTTTTTGGGGTTTACCCAAACCCCTCATCCCCAGGAACTCCTATGCCACTCCCTCCCTACCCCTGCCAGAGCATCCGCCACTAAGCACCCATAATGCTGCCAGTCTCTAGCACTATCAGCGGCTCCCCCTATTTCCCTTGGTCTTGGTTCTTGGTGTTCTTGAGCTGAATTCCATGTTGTTAGAATGCCTTGAATCTATTTTCTTTAGCCTTCTCTTGCACACCTAGCATGGTGGTCTCGCTGACCGGTCAGTGAGTCGGGGTCCAGGGGCGACGCGCCCTGGTTTGGGGGTTCGGGGGCAACGCCCTCGAAACTGACGGCATACGTGATGTATGGGTTAGGGTTAACTCTAAAACCTACGCCCTATATATGTAATGCGTATCTCTGCATTCCAATATCAATGAAACTATCTCTCTCTTCTGCCTGTGGACGTAGCTAAAACATTGTAAATGAAACACGTTAAATCTGTGCGTATTTGTCAATTTATTCATACTTTCTCGATTCCGTTACAACATGCGAATATATGAGATAACAATAAATACAAAAGCACATATTTATGTGTGCTGCAAGTTATAATGTTCCACTAAATTATTTTGTAAAGTTACTAAAAATGATCCAAATACAATTCCAAAATAGGGGGCGAGATTTTTTAAGATAAAAAAAAGAAAAGAGAATGAGACTAAAAAATACAAGAAAATTCTAGGCTTACGGTAAGCTTAGGTCAAATTTAATGCAATTGAATAAACACCACCGCACTACCACCCCATTATTTTCTTCCATCTTATGCACACCCCCCGTCATTTTTTTCTTTTGGTATAGCCAAACCCCTCATCCCCAGGAGCTCTTATGCCACTCCCTACACCGGCTAGAGCATCCGCCACTGACCACCCATAATGCTGCCAGTCTCTAGCACTATCAGTGTCTCCCCCTATTTCTCTTGGTCTTCGTTCTTGGTGTTCTTGAGCTGAATTTGAAGTTGTTAGAATGCCTTTGTCATGGCCCAGGCTTTCCCAACACCGAGGTATTGTCTGCTTTGCAATTCATTTTAAGTTAAAAACAGTGAATGAGATAAATGTAAAACTGCATTGCTAATTATTATCGGATAGTGAACCCCTTGACACTGTTACGATCTATGAATAGGTGTACACCTGGTAAGCCGACCGAGGGCCCTTTTGAGGACAAAACCATGAGGGGTTCACCCCCTTAACTGGGGCGCCACCCCGTAAGGGGTTCACCTCTTTAACTGGAGAGCCACCCCAAAGCGGACAATACCTTGGCGTCGGGAAAGCCTGGGCCGTGGCACACTGACCGGTCAGTGAGACCACTATGCGAGGTCTGCAAAAGGGGGCTAAAGAAAACAGATTCAAGGCATTCTTACAACTTTGGAATTCAGCTCAAGAACACCGAGAACCAAGACGAAGAGAAATAGGGGGCGGCGCTGATAGTGCTAGAGACGGGCAGCGGCAGGGGTAGGAAGTGGCATAGGAGTTCCTGGGGATGAGGGGTTGGGTCAACCCCAAAAAAAAAGAAAAATTGAAGGGGGGTGTGCATAAGATGGAAAAAAATAATGGGGTGGCAGTGGGGTGGTGTTTATTCAATTGCATTAAATTTGACTTAAGCCTGCCATAAGTCTAGAATTTTCTTGTATTTTTAAGCCCCATTCTCTTTTCTCTTTTTTATCTTAAAAAATCTCGCCCCCTATTTTGAAATCATATTTGGGTCATTTTTAGTAAATTTACAAAATAATTTAGTAGAACATTGTAAATTACATCACACATAAATATGTGCTTTTGTATTTATTGTTATCTCATATATTCACATTGTCATAACGGGTGCGAGAAAGTATGAACAAATTGACAAATACACACAGATTTAACGTGGTTCACTAACATTGTGTTAGCTACGTCCACAGGCAGAAGAGAGGGATAGTTTTATTGATATTGGAATACAGAGATACGCATTACATGTATAGGGTTTAGATATTAGAGTTAAACCTAACATATACTTCACGTAAGCCGTCAGTTTCAGGGCGTTCTCCCCGAACCCCCAAACCAGGGCGCTCTCCCCGAACCCCCAAACCAGGGCGCGTCGCCCCTGGACCCCGACTCACTGACCGGTCAGTGAGACCACCATGCTAGGTCTACAAAAGGGGGCCAAAGAAAACATATTCAAGGCATTCTAACAACTTGGAATTCAGCTCAAGAACACCAAGAACCAAGACCAAGAGAAATAAGGGGAGGCACTGATAGTGCTAGAGACTAGCAGCATTATTGGTGGTCAGTGGCGAATGCTCTGGCAGGGGTAGGGAGTGGCATAGGAATTCCTGGGGATGAGGGGTTTGGGCAAACCAAAAAAAAAAAAAAAATGAAGGGGGTGTGCAAAAGATGGAAGAAAATAATGAGGTGGCAGTGGGGTGGTGTTTATTCAATTGCATTAAATTTGACTTAAGCCTACCATAAGTCTAGAATTTTCTTGTATTTTTGAGCCCCATTCTCTTTTCTTTTTTTTATCTTAAAAAATCTCGCCCCCTATTTTGGAATCGTATTTGGGTCATTTTTAGTAAGTTTACAAAATAATTTAGTAGAACATTGTAAATTACAGCACACATAAATATGTGCTTTTGTATTTATTGTTATCTCATATATTCATATTGTCATAACGAATGCAAGAAAGTATGAACAAATTGACAAATACACACAGATTTAACGTAGTTCACTAACATTGTGTTAGCTACGTCCACAGGCAGAAGAGAGGGATAGTTTTATTGATATTGGAATACAGAGATACGCATTACATGCATAGGGTTTAGATATTAGAGTTAAACCTAACGTATACATCACGTACGCCGTCAGTTTCAGGGCATTCTCCCTGAACCCCCAAACCAGGGCGCGTCGCCCCTGGACCCCGACTCACTGACCGGTCAGTGAGACCACCATGCTAGGCCTGCAAAAGGGGGCTAAAGAAAACATATTCAAGACATTCTAACAACTTGGAATTCAGCTCAAGAACACCAAGAACCAAGACCAAGAGAAATAGGGGGAGGCACTGATAGTGCTAGAGACTGGCAGCATTATGGGTGGTCAGTGGCGAATTCTCTGGCAGGGGTAGGGAGTGGCATAGGAATTCCTGGGGATGAGGGGTTTGGGTAAACCCAAAAAAAAAAAAAAAAAATGAAGGGGGTGTGCAAAAGATGGAAGAAAATAATGGGGTGGTAGTGGGGTGGTGTTTATTCAATTGCATTAAATTTGACTTAAGCTTACCGTAAGTCTGGAATTTTCTTTTATTTTTGAGCCCCATTCTCTTTTCTTTTTTTTTCTTAAAAAATCTCGCCCCTTTTTTTGGAGTCGTATTTGGGTCATTTTTAATAACTTTACAAAATAATTTGGTAGAACATTATAAATTACAGCACATATAAATATGTGCTTTTGTATTTATTGTTACCTCATATGTATATTCACATTGTTATAACGGATGCGAGGAAGTCTGAGCAAATTGACAAATACACCCAGATTTAACGTGGTTCAGTAACAATGTGTTAGCTACGTCCACAGGCAGAAGAGAGGGATAGTTTTATTGATATTGAAAAACAGAGATACGCATTACGTATATTAGGTTTAGCTTTTAGAGTTAACCCTAACCCATACATCACGTACGCCGTTGGTTTTGAGGGCGTTGCCCCCGAACCCCCAAACTAGGGCGTGTCGCCCCTGGACCCCGACTCACTGACCGGTCAGCGAGACCACCGTACTTGGTCTGCAAAAGGGGGTTAAAGAAAACAGATTCAAGGCATTCTAACAACTTGGAATTCAGCTCAAGAACACCAAAATCCAAGGCCAAGAGAAATAGGGGGAGGCGCTAATAGTGCTAGAGACTAGCAGCATTATGGGTGGTTAGTAGCGGATGCTCTGGCAGGGGCAGGGAGTGGTATAGGAGTTCTAGGGGATGAGAGATTCGGGTAAACTAAAAAAAAAACAATATGAAAGGGGGTGTGCATAAGTTGGAAGAAAATAATGGGGTGGCAGTGGGGTGGTGTTTGTTCAATTGCATTAAATTTGACTTAAGCTTACTGTAAGTCTATAATTTTCTTGTATTTTTGAGCCCCATTCTCTTTTCCTTTTCTTTTAATCTTAAACAATCTCGACCCTTATTTTGGAATCGTGTTTGGGTCAATTTTAGTAACTTTAAAAAATAATTTAGTAGAACATTATAAATTACAGCACACATAAATATGTGCATTTGTATTTATTGTTACCTCATGTATTCACATTCTTATACCGGATGCGAAAAAGTATGAACAAATTGATAAATACACATAGATTTAACGTGGTTCACTAACAATGTGTTAACTACGTCCACGGGCAGAAGAGAGGGATAGTTTTATTAATATTGGAATGCAGAGATACGCTTTACATATATAGGGTTTAGGTTTTAGCTCTAACCCTAACCCATACATCACGTACGCCGTCAGTTTCGGCGGCATTGCCCCCAAACCCCCAAACCAGGGCGCGTCACCCTTGGACCCCGACTCACTGATGGGTCAGAGATACCACAATGCTAGGTTTGCAAAAGGGGGCTAAAGAAAACAGATTCACGGCATTCTAACAACTTGGAATTCAGCTCAAGAATGCCAAGAACCAAGACCAAGAGAAATAGGGGGAGGTGCTGATAGTGCTAAAGACTGGCAGCATTATGGGTGGTCAGTGGCAGACGCTCTAGTAGGGGTAGGGAGTGGCATAGGAGTTCCTGGGGATGACGGGTTTGGGTAAACCCAAAAAAAAAATAAAACGAATGGGGGCGTGCATAAGATGGAAGAAAATAATGGCGTGGTAGTGGGGTGGTGTTTATTCAATTGCATTAAATTTGACTTAAGCTTACCGTAAGTCTAGAATTTTCTTGTATTTTTGAGCCCCAATTCTCTTTTCTTTTTTTTTAGTCTTAAAAAATCTCGCCCCCTATATTGGAATCGTATTTGGGTCATTTTTAGTAACTCTACAAAATAATTTAGTATAACATTATAAATTACAGGACACATAAATATGTGCTTTTGTATTTATTGTTATCTCATATATTCACATTGTTATAACAGATGCGAGAAAGTATGAACAAATTGACAAATGCACGCAGATTTAACATCGTTCACTATCAAAGTGCGAGCTACGTCCACAGGTAGAAGAGAGGGACAATTTTACTGATATTGGAATGCAGAGATACGCTTTACATATATAGTGTTTAGGTTTTAGAGCTAACCCTAACCCGTACATCACGTACGCCGTCAGCTTCGGGGCGTTGCCCCCGAACCCCCAAACCAGGGCGCGTCGCCCCTGGACTATCATAGCCCAGGCTTTCCCGACACCGAGGTATTGTCTGCTGTGGGGTGGCTCTCCAGTTAAGGAGGTGAACACCTTACGGGGTGACGGCCCAGTTAAGGGGGTGAACCCCTCACGGTTTTGTCCTCAAAAGGGCCCTCGATGTGTTGAGGTTTCCCCACGCTTATAAGGCATGGTTTGTTCTCCTCAACAGCTGACGTGGGACTCCCCAGCTCCACCCCCCCGTTAGGAGGCCCAGCGCCCTCGCGGGCACACCGACCCGGGAACCTACTCTGATACCAACTGTCACGGCCCAGGCTTTCCCGACATCGAGGCATTGTCCGCTTTGGGGTGGCTCTCCAATTAAGGAGGTGAACCCCTTACGGGGTGGCGCCCCAGTTAAGGTGGTGAACCCCTCACGGTTTTGTCCTCAAAGGGCCCTCAATGTGTTGAGGAAAACGAACCACGCCTTATAAGCGTGGGGAAACCTCAACACATCGAGGGCCCTTTTGAGGACAAAACCATGAGGGGTTCACCCCCTTAACAGGGGCGCCACCCCGTAAGGGGTTCACCTCCTTAACTGGAGAGCCACCCCAAAGCGGACAGTACCTCGGTGTCGGGAAAGCCTAGACTGTGACAATTGGTATCAGAGCAGATTCCCGAGTCGGTGTGCCAGTGAGGGTGCTGGGCCTCCTAACGAAGGGTGGAGCTGGGGAGTCCCACATCGGCAGTTGAGGAGAACGAACCACGCCTTATAAGTATGGAAAAACCTCAACACATCGAGGGCGTTTTTGAGGACAAAACCGTGAGGGGTACACCCCCTTAACTGGGGTGTCACCCCGTAAGGGATTCACCTCGTTAACTGGAGAGCCACCCCAATGTGGACAATACCTCGGTGTCGGGAAAGCCTGGACCGTAACAGTTGGTATCAGAGCAGGTTCCCGGGTCGGTGTGCCATCGAGGGCGCTGGGCCTCCTAACGGGGGATGGAGTTGGGGAGTCCCACATTGGCAGTTGAGGACAACGAACCACACCTTATAAGCGTGGGGAAACCTCAACACATCAAGGGCCCTCGATGTGTTGAGAAGAACGAACCACGCCTTACAAGCGTGGGGAAACCTCAAGACGTCGAGGGCCCTTCTGAGGACAAAACCGTGAGGGGTTCACCCCCTTAACTGGGGCGCCACCCCGTAAGGGGTTCACCGCCTTAACTGGAGAGCCACCCAAAGCGGATAATACCTCGGTGTCGGGAAAGCCTGGGCCATAACAGCCATGAATCTGTTTTCTTTAACCCCCTTTTGCAGACCTAACATGGTGGTCTCGCTGACTGGTCAGCGAGTCGGGGTCCAGGGCGATGCGCCTTGGTTTGGGGGTGTAGGGGCAACGCCCCTGAAACTGATGGCGTATGTGACGTATGGGTTAGGTTTAACTCTAAAACCTATACCCTATATATGTAATGCGTATTTCTGTATTCCAATATCAATAAAACTATCCCTCTCTTCTGCCTGTGGATGCAGGTAACTCATTGTTAGTGAACCACGTTAAATCTGTGTGTATTTGTCAATTTGTTCATAATTTCTCGCATCCGTTATAACAATGAGAACATATGAGACAACAATAAATACAAAAGCACATATTTATGTGTGCGGTAATTTATAATGTTCTAATAAATTATTTTGTAAAGTTACTAAAAATGACCCAAACATGATTCCAAAATGGGGGGCGAGATTTATTAAGATAAAAAAAAAGAAAAGAGAATGGGGCTCAAAAATACAAGAAAATTCTAGACTTACAGTAAGCTTAAGTCAAATTTAACGCAATTGAATAAATACCACCCCACTACCACCCCATTATTTTCTTCCATCTTGTGTACACCCCCCTTCATTTTTTTTTTTGGTTTGCCTAAACCCCTCACCCCTAGGAACTCCTATGCCACTCCCTACCCCTGCCAGACTGCCCGCCACTGACCACCCATAATGCTGCCAGTCTCTAGGACTATCAGTGCCTCCCCCTATTACTCTGGGTCTTGGTTCTTGGTGTTCTTGAGCTGAATTCCAAGTTGTTAGAACGCCTTGAATCTGTTTTCCTTAGCCCCCTTTTGCAGACCTTGCATGGTGGTCTCGCTGACCGGTCAGTGAGTCGGTGTCTAGGGGCGAAGCGCCCTGGTTTGGAGGTTCGGGGGTAACGCCCCCGAAACTGACGGCATACATGATGTATGAGTTAGGGTTAGCTCTAAAATCTAAATCCTATATATGTAATGCATATCTCTGTATTCCAATATCAATAAAACTATCCCTCTCCTCTGCCTGTGGACGTAGCTAATACATTCTTAGAGAACCACGTTAAATATGTTTGTATTTGTTAATTTGTTCATACTTTCTCGCATCCGTTATAACAATGTGAATATATAAGGTACCAATAAATACAAAAGCACATATTTATGTGTGTTCTAATTTATAATGTTATACTACATTATTTTGTAAAGTTACTAAAATTACCCAAATATGATTCCAAAATAGGGGGATTTTTTAAGATAAAAAAAAGAAAAGAGAATGGGGCTCAAGAATACAAGAAAATTCTAGACTTACGATAAGCTCAAGCTAAATTTAATGCAATTGAGTAAACACCACCCCATTATTTTCTTCCATCTTGTGCATACCCCCCTTCATTTTTTATTTTTTTTTGGGTTTACCCAAACGCCTCATCCCAAGGAACTCCTATGCCCCTCCCTACCCATGCCAGAGCACCCGCCACTGACCACCCATAATGCTGCCAGTCTCTAGCACTATCAACGTCTCCCCTTATTTATCTTGGTCTTGGTTCTTGGTGTTCTTGAGCTGAATTCCAAGTTGTTAGAATGCCTTGAATCTGTTTTCTTTAGCACCCTTTTGTAGACCTAGCATGGTGGTCTCCCTGACCGGTCAGTGAGTCGAGGTCCAGGGGCAACGCGCCCTGGTTTGGGGGTTCAGGGGCAACGCCCACGGAACTGACGGCGTACGTGATGTATGGGTTAGGGTTAATTCTAAAACCTAAACCCTATATATGTAATGCGTATCTCTGCATTCCAATATCAATAGAACTATCCCTCTCTTCTACCTGTGGACGTGGCTAACATGTTATTAGTGAACCACGTTAAATCTGTGTGTATTTGTCAATTTGGTCATACTTTCTCACATCCGTTATAACTATGTGAACATATGAGATAATAATAAATACAAAAGCACATATTTATGTGCGCTGTAATTTATAACGTTCTACTAAATTATTTTACAAAGTTACTAAAAATGGCCCAAATATGATTTCAAAATAGGGGGCGAGATTTTTTAAGGTTAAAAAAAAGAAAAAGAAAAGAGACGGGCACGCAAAAATATAAGAAAATTCTAGATTTACGGTAAGCTTAAGTCAAATTTAATGCAATTGAATAAACACCACCCCACTACCACCCCATTATTTTCTTCCACCTTATGCACGCCCCCATTTATTTTATTTTTTTTTTGGTTTACCCAAACCCCTCATCCCCAGGAACTCCTATGCCATTCCCTACCCCTGCTAGAGCATCTGCCATTGACCACCCATACTGCTGCCAGTCTCTAGCACTGTCAGCGGCTCCCCCTATTTCTCTTAGTCTTGGTTCTTGGTGTTCTTGAGCTGAATTCCAAGTTGTTAGAATGCCTTGAGTCCGTTTTCTTTAGCCCCCCTTTGCAGACCTAGCATGGTGGTATCTCTGACCGGCCAGTGAGTCGGGGTCCATGTCGCGGCCCAGGCTTTCCCGACACCGAGGTATTGGCCGCTTTGGGGTGGCTCTCCAGTTAAGGAGGTGAGCCCCTTACGGGGTGGCGCCCCAGTTAAGGGGGTGAACCCCTCACTGTTTTGTCCTCAAAAAGGCCGTCGATGTGTTGAGGTTTCCCCATGCTTATAAGGCGTGGTTCGTTCTCCTCAATTGCCGATGTGGGACTGCCCAGCTCCACCCCCTGTTAGGAGGCCCAGCGCCCTCGCTGGCACACCGACCCGGGAACCTGCTCTGATACCAACTGTCACGGCCCAGGCTTTCCCGACACCGAGGTATTGTCCGCTTTGGGGTGGCCCTCCAGTTGAGGAGGTGAACCCCTTATGGGGTGGCACCCCAGTTAAGGGGCTGAACCCCTCACAGTTTTGACCTCAAAAGGGCCCTCGATGTGTTAAGGAGAACGAACCATGCCTTATAAGCGTAGGAAAACCTCAACACATCGAGGGCCCTTTTGAGGACAAAACCGTGAGGGGTTCGCCCCCTTAACTGAGGCACCACCCCGTAAGGGGTTCACCTCCTTAGCTGGAGAGCCACCCCAAAGTGGACAATACCTCGGTGTCGGGAAAGCCTAGGCCGTGACACAGTGAGTCAGGGTCCAGGGGCGACGTGCCCCGGTTTGGGGGTTCGGCGGCAACGCCCCCAGAACTGATGGCGTATGTGATATGTGGGCTAGGGTTAGCCCTAAAACCTAAACCCTATATATGTAATGCGTATCTCTGTACTCCAATATCAATAAAACTATCCCTCTCTTCTGCCTGTGGACGTAGCTAACACATTGCTAGTAAACCACATTAAATCTGTGTGTATTTGTCAATTTATTCATACTTTCTCGCATCTGTTATAACAATGTGAATATATGAGATAACAATAAATACAAAAGCACATATTTATGTGTGCTGTAATTTCTAATGTTCTTCTAAATTGTTTTGTAAAGTTACTAAAAATAACCCAAATACGATTCCAAAATAGGGGGCGAGATTTTTTAAGATAAAAAAAAAGGAAAAGAGAATAGGGCTCAAAAGTACGAGAAAATTCTAGACTTACGGTAAGCTTAAGTCAAATTTAATGCAATTGAATAAACGCCGCCCCACTACCACCCCATTATTTTCTTCCGTCTTATGTGCATGCCCCTTCTTTTTTTTTTTTTGGTTTACCCAAACCCCTCATCCCTAGAACTCCTATACCACTCCCTACCCCTGCCAGAGCATCCGCTGCTGAGCACCCATAATGCTGCCGGTCTCCAGCATGATCAGCGCCTCCCCCTATTTCTCTGGGTCTTGGATCTTGGTATTCTTGAGCTGAATTCCAAGTTGTTAGAATGCCTTGAATCTGTTTTCTTTAGCACCCTTTTGCAGACCTAGCATGGTGGTCTCGCTGACCGATCAGTGAGTCGGGTGAAGAATCAAGGGCTATGAGATCACCCTAGAGGGATGTGAATGGGGTGATAATCAAGGTTGCTAAACAATCTAAATGTAAATGCGAAAAAGTGAATCGGGACAAACACAATCGATTTGTAACGAGGTTGGGCCTTAAAAGGCTTAACCCCGGCCTAGAGTTCCCTAACTCTAGGATTAATCCGAATCTTTATTAGGAGGGATGATTACAACTCTAGCGTACACCTACTCTAAGTTCCAAGACCCAAGTTGACACCCTCAACAAGGTTTGGTAGAGTTGACCCTTCAACTCTATAATCCCACCTAATCACTACTTGAACAACGCAAAGGGTAATAGTAATTTGAAGCTCAATGAGTATAATAATTGAGAGTATGAGTATGCCAATGAATGCTCTTCTTGCTTGGTGTTTCCAGCTCTCAACCATCTTGTATATTTATAGGCAAGGCTTGGAGAAATAGAAGGAAAGTAGCTGTTAGACACATCCTGATTTCATGCTTCAGTTCAAGGGCTTGAACTGCAGTTTAGTGACACTGAAGATTGTCCAAAATCTGCATGTAACGGCTACTTGATCTCTTTTCAACGGCTAACTAATTTTCTGGGCTGAATTGTCATTCTTTCCATAAGCAAGATACATCTCAATAATCTCAAGATACATGGAAGGTTAAAATAAACTTGCCTTTCATTGAATATTACAATATTCCCATGATAATGTCAATTATGAATAGCAATTTTAGAATATGATTAAAATATCACAAGATTGGAGAACTTGCCTTTTTTGTCTTTCATCAAAACATATTAATAAATATATTGAGAGCTTTATGAAAGCTAACAATCTCCCCCTTTTTGATGAAAGACAAAACCCAATAATATATCAATATAATTTTGAATGGCACAAGTAAAAAGCTTTCCAAATACTTCTCCCCCTTTTCGTATTTCATTAAAAAGGTAGCACAAGAGGAGAAAGAAAAATTCGAGCATGTAAAAATTATTGCAAACACATGTAGCTCCCCCTTAACAAATCAACTATATATAAAGATGCTCCCCCTTTATCTATGGCATTTATGTGTGTGTATATATATATATATATATATAGATATAGATATATATATATAATGCCTATAGAGGCAGTACTAATATAAAGTTAATCGCATATGCCAGCATATATTAACTTAATAATCTCATGAAAGGCACATATATGCACATAAGGGTATTAATAAAACAGTTTGATGTTCAAGCACAATATGTCACATGCCATGAAAACATAAAGTGTGATGGTTATTAATCATGCTTACCTTCAAAGGATAATTGAGCAGATTCAAAAATTAAAAATTTCTCAAGTGGGGAGTAAATCAATTAGGCAGTCGCACGCGTAGTAGGTAAAAAAAATTGCTTGATTTAAGGGATTGCTTTTCAAAAAACTTTCCCAACTAAAAAACACAAATCAGCTAGAAGTTGGAAAATATCAAGCCCTCCTCCCTTTTTGGTTAATATATAAGATAACAAAAAAAGATTCACGCGCCCAAATCAGATTGCCTTCCATTGGGTTTTAATGATTCATGGCCAAGGCCTTGAAAGTGAAGTTCAAGCCCTTAATTTGACTTACAGAGAGGAGTTAGGTTCTGCCTACAATTCAGTGCCTTGAACTGTATCCTAAGGCCTTGAATTTTCTGACTTGTCACCAGTTTGCTTGATAACTGTCCTGCAACACCTCAATGACTGGATTAGTACTAAGAGAGGGCTCTCCCTCAATTTATGCACCAGTATTAAGAATTCTCCCCCTTTCATCAAGACACTAAATCAAATCTTTCTAGCCATGGTCAAAGTCACAAATTGTTGGCTTTCAAGTATGCCTACAAAACAATAGATCAAGCCTTTCTAGCCTTGATATCGAATTTGGGTCCAACATAGGTTGTGACCCTATTTCGTGGTCTTGTTCCTTTTGGTACCCAAACTTGGATTATCTTGGTGTTTGGCTTTTTGAGAGGACATGAGAAGAAAATATGACCCTTCTTTAAACAATAATTACATACGGTGTGAGATTTGTCTTTGGATGTTTCATGAACAAAGAAATTTTTGAAATTTTTCTTTTTGTTAAAAGGATTGTATCCAATACCTTCTTTGTTCAAAGACATCCTTTGAGAGCCTAGCAATTTGTCCAAGTTTTTTTGTCCTTTAGAAAATTTTAATACTACTTTTTCTAGACCCTCATGTTTGGATTGAAGCTCTTTCTTTTCATTTTCAAGCATTTCAATTTTTGAAAGAGATTCACTATTCAATTTTTATAACGACTCTTTTTCAGAGAGTAAATTACGAATTGTTTTCTTCAAGGATTTTATCTTGAACAAATATTCTTATTCACACCGAATGCATTGGATTAATGCTTGCGCCAATTCATCCTTCGAATAGTCAAGAAGGTCATAATAGTCTACCTCATCCAAGTTTTCAGATTCGATTTCTTAAACGTCATTTGCCATAAGGCATAGGTTTGCCATTTCTTCTTCTTGGTCACTATCACTGGAGTCACTATCACTCCATGCGGCAATCATGGCTCTCTTGAATTCCTTCTTGGCTTTTTGTTTACGCTTTTCGGCTTTCATTTGCAAAACGGGACAATCTTTTACAATATGTCTTGGCAAACCACAACCAAAACAAGGACCCAAGTTAGAATCATTTTTGTTGTTAAGAAATTTTGTACCTTTTGAGAGCTTCTCCATTTTGCTTGATGATGATCCCTTTTTGTAGAACTTCTTGGGATCAAATTTCTTTGATTTGAACATTTTCTTCAATCCTTTCGCGATCATTGCCATAGTATCTTCATCCTCTTCGCTTGACTCTTCTTCCAAGGAAATGGCGTCTTCACTTCTAGTTTTGAACGCTACTCCTTTCTTGAATTGAGTTTCTTTTTCCTCTTCATCTTCTTTAAGATGAATCTCGTGCGTAAGGAGTTTTCCTAACAAATCATCCAAAGCTAGTGTCTTGAGGTTTTTGGCTTCCTCAATTGCAGTGACCTTGGGACCCCACTTGTTTTTAGGAAGACACCGAAGTATTTTCCTAACCATCTCCTCGTTGGTGTAGGTTTTGCCAAGGGACTTAAGATTATTCGTTATATCAGTGAACCTTGTGAACATCTCCTTGACTGTTTCGTCAGGTTGCATTCTGAATAGTTCGTATTGGTGAACGAACATGTTGATTTTAGTCTCGCTCACTTGACTTGTCCCTTCATATGTCACCACCAGCTTGTCCCATATTTCCTTGGCTGATTCACATGCACAAATACGATTGTACTCATTAGCATCTAATCCACAATATAATATGTGCATAGCCTTATAATTTTTTGATAGCCTTGCAAAGTCTTCTTGAGTGTATTGATCTTCGGTTTTTGCAACAGCCTTTCCATCAATTGTGATTTGCGGAACGTATGGTCCTTTTGTCATGATGTTTCATAATTTATAATCTTCAGTTTTAATAAACATCTGCATCAAAATTTTCCAATATGAAAAGTTAGTACCTCTGAATAAAGGTGGTCTAATAGTAGAACGACCTTGATCATAGTAGCCTTCTCCGGTAGCGGCCATGATCGATCCCACTTGATGGTAAAGTCAAGAAATAGTGGGTTTGGCTCTGATACCAATTGAAGAATCAAAGGCTATGAGATCACCCTAGAGGGATGTGAATGGGGTGATAATCAAGGTTGCTAAACAATCTAAATGTAAATGCGAAAAAGTAAATCGGGATAAAACACAATCGATTTTTAACGAGGTTGGGCCTCAAAAGGCTTAATCCCCGCCTAGAATTCCCTAACTCTAGGATTAACCCGAATCTTTATTAGGAGGGATGATTACAACTCTAGAGTACACCTACGCTAAGTTCCAAGACCCAAGTTGACACCCTCAACAAGGCTTGGTAGAGTTGACCCTTCAACTCTATAATCCCACCTAATCACTACTTGAACAACGCAAAGAGTAATAGCAATTTGAAGATCAATAAGTACAATAATTGAGAGTATGAGTATGCCAATGAATGCTCTTCTTGCTTGGTGTTTCCAGCTCTCAACCATCTTGTATATTTATAGGCAAGGCTTGGAGAAATAGAAGGAAAGTAGCTGTTAGACACATCCTGATTTCTTGCTTCAGTTCAAGGCCTTGAACTACAGTTTAGTGACACTGAAGATTGTCCAAAATCTGCATGTAATAGCTACTTGATCTCTTTTCAATGGCTAACTGATTTTCTGGGCTGATTTGATTCTCTTGGGCTGATTTGTCATTCTTTCCATAAGCAAGATACATCTCAATAATCTCAAGATACATGGAAGGTTAAAATAAACTTGCCTTTGATTGAATATTACAATATTCCCATAATAATGTCAATTACGAATAGCAATTCTAGAATATGATTAAAATATCACAAGATTGGAGAACTTGCCTTTTTGGTCTTTCATCAAAACATATTAATAAATATATTAAGAGCTTCATGAAAGCTAACATCAGGGTCTAGGGGTGACGCGCCCTGGTTTGGGGGTTTGGGGGTTCGGGGGCAATGCCCCCGGAACTAACGGCGTACATGATGTGTGGGCTAGGGTTAGCCCTAAAACCTAAACCCTATATATGTAACGCGTATCTCTGCATTCCAATATCAATAAAACTATCCCTCTCTTCTGCCTATGGACGTAGCTAACACATTGTTAGTAAACCACGTTAAATCTGTGTGTAGTTGTCAATTTGTTCATACTTTCTTGCATCCGTTATAACACTGTAAATATATAAGATAACAATAAATACAAAAGCACATATTTATGTGTGCTGTAATTTATAATGTTCTTCTAAATTATTTTGTAAAGTTACTAAAAATGACTCAAACATGATTCCAAAGGAAGGGGGAGATTTTTTAAGATAAAAAAAAGGAAAAGAGAATGGGGCTAAAAAAAGCAAGAAAATTCTAGACTTATGGTAAGCTTAAGTCAAATTTAATGCAATCGAATGAACACCACCCCACTGCCACCCCATTATTTTCTTCTGTCTTATGCACAGCCCCCTTCATTTTTTATTTTTTTTGGGTTTACCTAAACCCCTCAACCCCAGGAACTCCTATACGCCTCCCTGCCCCTGCCAGAGCATCCGGCACTGAGCACCCATAATGCTGCTAGTCTCTAGCACTGTCAGCACCTCCCCCTATTTCTCTTGGTCTTAGATCTTGGTGTTCTTGAGATGAATTCCAAGTTGCTAGAATGCCTTGAATCTATTTTCTTTATCCCCCTTTTGTAGACCTAGCATGGTGGTCTCGCTGACCGGTCAGTGAGTCGGGGCCCAGGGGCGGCGCACCCCGGTTTGGGGGTTCGGGGGTAACGCCCCCGAAACTGACAGCGTACGTGATGTATGGGTTAGGGCTAACTCTAAAACCCAAACCCTATATATGTAAAGCGTATCTCTGCATTCCAATATCAATAAAACTATTCCTCTCTTCTGCCTGTGGACGTAGCTAATACATTGTTAGTAAACCACGTTAAATCTATGTGTATTTGTCAGTTTGTTCATACTTTCTCGCATCCGTTATAACAATGTGAATATATGAGATAACAATAAATACAAAAGCACATATTTATGTGTGTTGTAATTTATAATGTTCTTCTAAATTATTTTATAAAGTTACAAAAAATGACCCAAATACGATTCCAAAATAGGGGGAGATTTTTTAAGATAAAAAAAAAAGGAAAAGAGAATGGGGCTTAAAAATACAAGAAAATTCTAGACTTACGGTAAGCTTAAGTCAGATTTAATGCAATTGAATAAACACCACCCCACTGCCACCCCATTATTTTCTTCCATCTTATACACACCCCCCTTCATTTTTTTTTTTTTTTGGGTATACCCAAACCCCTCTTCCCCAGGAATTCCTATGCCACTCCCTACCCCTGCCAGAGCATCCGCCACTGACCACCCATAGTGCTACCAGTCTCTAGTACTATCAGTGCCTCCCCCTATTTCTCTTGGTCTTGGTTCTTGGTTCTCTTGAGCTAAATTCTAAGTTGTTAGAATGCCTTGAATTTGTTGTTTTAGCCCCCTTTTGCAAACCCAGCATGGTGGTCTCGCTGACCAGTCAGTGAGTCAGGGTCCAGGGGCGACGCGCCTTGGTTTGGGGGTTCAGGGGTAACGCCCCCGAAACTGACAGCGTACGTGATGTATGGGTTAGGGTTAACTCTAAAACCTAAACCCTATATATGTAATGCGTATCTCTGTGTTCCAATATCAATAAAACTATCCTTCTCTTCTGTATGTGGACGTAGCTAACACGTTGTTAGTGAACTGTTGACCCTATTAGGAAGTTGTTGACCTCATACTTGTGTAAGGTTTTGATGATAACAAACACAAATGTAATGCTCTATATGGTTGTGCTTGAGTTATGTGTTGTTGAAAGAATCCGGAAAACATTTTTGAAATTTCTTGCTTGATTAATAAGTGTTTGAGAACAGTCTCTTAGAACAAATGCTGGGAAGTACATGTGTTTCAGAACATCGTTTTAGAACAGTTCTAGGAACAGTTCTTCAGAGCAGCTGACTGACAAGGACCCAAGGAGCATTAAAGAACATGGAGTACTTCAGAATAGGTCAAGGAACAGTTCTGAGAAGCGTCAAAGCATTTCGAGCGACAAGTCAAATCGTATACAAGCTGTCCAGTTGATTAACAAGAGTCATTGGTTTGGTATTTATCTTATTTTATTAGATTCTTGTTAATATGCCAGTTAGAAGGTCTTGATTTAACATTTACTTTGAATGGTTTTTTGAGATATCTCAGAACACTGTCTCAGACCAGTTCTGAGAACAGGGTTCAGAGTGTTTTTAAGCCGAAACTGAATTTCACGGTTTTTCCTTGATTTTTGGGCTGACGTTTTTGAAATGTTTGAGATATGTTTTTTATAGTTGTCGAGTCTAAAAGAGTTATTTTTGGCTTTGAGAAAATATTATGGAGAATTTTTAGCCTACTTTTTAGGGTGAATTTTTCACCAAGTAAAACAACTCCTATTTTTAGAATGTGGCTAATAGGTGGAGAAAATTATGGGCTTGGCTGTTGGAAATTTGTGGTACTCATTTATCCTTGCGGCTCAAGCTGTTAGTGGGTGAGTTAGCAAGTCTTGCGGCACAAGCACATAAAAATTTAATATTGTTTTATCCCACATACACTCTCTTATTTAAGAAACTTTTCTACCTCAACATTGTTGATGGTTTTTCAAGGGGTTAAATGTGCTTTGTGAGTCATATTTTCATAAAGAAAAATCTTCAAAGTGTATGCAAAAGTCGAGGCTTCTTCATTGGCATACTAGGCGCTCAATTGTACCTTACACCCGCTTATTTAGAAGCACTTAAGGTGAGGTGTTCATCTTATTTTCTCCTTTATCAGTGAGAATTGAGTGTGTCCAAGTCTAGGGAGACTTTGGATGTGGTAACTTGTCTTGGGGTAGACGGTTGCGTGAGTGTTACATTTGTAACGGCATAGGTTACTTCTGTAACGTATTTGGCCCGTATAGTGGAAGTGTGTGAAAATCCTACAGGGGTAGGTCGTGGTTTTTCACCTCAGTTGGGCCAGAGGTGTTTTCACGTAAAAACATCATGTGCATTTTGTTTATTTTTAGCTGCTATTCTGTTTCTGATTTGCTGCAAACACTCTGTCTGAACTGTTCTTGAGGGTGTTTCTAGAAACCCTGAAAAATCGGCCAATACAATTCACTTCCCCTCTTGTGTTCGTGTACTCTCAAAACTATCGGGTGGTATCAGAGCAGGTTCTCATTTAAAGGCTAACACCTTGAGAGATCCTAGAAGATGAGTACACCACAAGGAATGCTTGAGGGTCAATCTGTGACTCGACCACCATATTTTAATGGTCAACAATATAGTTGGTGGAAGAATCGCATGGAAAACTATGTTCAAGCTGATGATTATGAATTATGGATGATCATCAAGAATGGTCCACTCATTCCCAAAAAGGCAATCGAAGATGGGAATATGGTTCCCAAGGAGCCTCAGGAATTCAATGCCGAAGATTTTAAGATGATGGAAAAGAATGCAAAGGCCAAAAAGCTCTTGTATTTTGGCCTTGGTCCTGATGAGTATGCTCGCATTTCTGAGTGTGAGTCAGCCAAAGAAATTTGGGATGCCCTCCAAGTAGCTCATGAAGGCACAAATCAAGTGAAGCAGTCAAGAATTGAGCTTCTTATGAAAAAGTATGAGCTATTTGAAATGGCTGATAAAGAAACGATGATGGAGATGTATACCCGTTTCACCCATATTACTAATGAGCTAAAATCATTGGGAAAGCCCTTCACCATTGAGGAATTGGTGAGGAAAATCCTACGATTTTTGCCACAGTCATGGGAGGCCAAAGTCACGGCCATTCAAGAGGCCAAGGATATGAACAAAATCTACTTGGACGAGCTCATTGGCAATCTCCAAACTTATGAGGTTCGAAGAAGCTCTCAGCTGAAAGAGGAGACCAAGAGAGACTAAGGCCTTGCTCTAAAGGCCTTGGAAGAGGATGGTTCAGACCTTCATGAAGAAGAAATGGCCATGATCACCCGAAAATTCAAGAAGTTCTTCAAGAAGGCCAAAGAGAACTCCAAAAAGAAGAACTTCAGCAAGCCCAGAAGCAATGAACGAGAGCAGTTCACTGGCTGTTTCAAGTGTGGCAAACATGACCACATTGTGAAGAACTGCTCTCTGCTGAAGGAAGAACAGGAGACAGAATAGTTCCGGAAACACGGCAGAAAATAGTTTGGGAATAGTTCTGCAAGGCATTTGTCAAAGGCAATGCTGGCGGCTTGGGTTGACACTACGGAAGATGATGAGGCCTCTAAAGAAGAAGAAGATGTCATAGCACTCATGGCCCAGAGTTAGTCAGATTCGGATGATGAGCCAGTGGACAATCTATCCCAACTCAAGGGAAAGGTACGTGGTCTTAACAAAGCAAAACTTGAAGAATTGCTATTCACATTGATGGATGAATGTAATGCTATTAATGCTGAAAATTGCATGCTAAAAGATGTCTGTTCTAATTTAAAAAGAGATGTTAGGAAGCTTGAACATGCAAATGAGATCCTTAAAAATGAAAGACTTAAAGTGGGTGAACAGAGCCTTGTTTGGTATGAAGACCTTGATAAGCTTAAAGAAACCTTGAGTGTGAGAGAAAAAGTGTTTAACACTGATCTTTCAAAGCTGGAAAGTCAGTCTCTTCAGCTGAAACAAAAGATAGAGTCCGTGGTCTGTGAAAACAGCTAATTGCTTGAAAAGATAAAAAAGACCGAATCTAACCTCACTGTAAACAGGCGCTGGAACAGTTCCTCAGAAGCACTTAAATGGCTGAATACTCATCATAACCAGAATAAGAAGGTACTAGGTTTTGTGACTAAATGAACTGTTTACCCAGTAAACAGAAAATATGTGGGACTACAAGAAAATATTATTTGTTTTCACTGTGGTAAAATGGGTCATTATCGTTATACTTGCCCCTCAAGAAAGTATGCCATGGAAAGAAATATGATTTATGTAAAACAAATATGGGTTAGAAAAGATGAGATTTGCATGTCTAAGGGAATGGGACCCAAGTGGATCTGAGTTCCCAAGATTGACCCCTAATTTGTTTTGCAGGCTAAAGTGAGAGGAAACAACCGCACAAACAACCCAGCAAACAACCAACTGTGGTATGTGGACAGTGGTTGTTCACGGCATATGACTGGTGAAAAATCGAACTTCCTCTCACTTACAGCCTCTGATGGAGGGAGTGTGGCACTTAGAAACGGCAAATCAGGGACAATTGTCGGTATGGGTAAGATAGGTGAGTCACTCTCCCGTTCAATTGACGATGTATATCTTGTGGATGGTTTACAACATAATCTACTAAGCATGTCCCAACTGTGTGATAAAGATAACCTAGTGGTGTTTTCTTCAAAACAATGCTTGGTTGTCAATATCAATATAGGAGATGTTGTGTTGAGGGGGAAGCAACACAAAAATGTGTATAAAGTGTGCATTCTTTCACTTCTCCAAAATAATCTGACTTGTTTAAGTGCTTTTGTTATGCTTTGGCATAAAAGACTAGGTCATGCGAGTCTCTCTCTTTTGAATAAACTTGTTTCTAAAGACCTAGTAGTCGGCCTACCTTCCATCAAATACAATGATGACAAGGTGTGTGACGCTTGTGTTAGGGGTAAACAAGTCAGAACTTCTTTTAAACTGAAAAACTGTGTTAGCACTACCCCACCTCTTTAGGTGCTACATGTTAATTTGTGTGGTCCTATGAGGATCACAAGTAGAGGTGGGAAGAGGTATGTGCTTATGATGGTGGATGATTACTCTCGTTTTATATGGACCTTGTTTTGGGCTTCCAAAGATGAAACTTTTGAAAAATTTCTTGTGTTTCTTAAAAGGACTGAAAAGAGAGTAGGACACTCATTGGTTTGTCTAAGGTCTTATCATGGCAAAGAATTTGAAAATTTGAGCTTTATTGACTATTGTAATGAACATGGTGTTGATCATAATTTTTCTGCCCCAAGAACACCCTAACAGAATGGGGTGGTAGAGCGTAAAAATCGTACTCTAGAAGACATGACTAGAACAATGCTTATTACTAGTGGTCTAGAAACTTTTGGGCGGAAGCATTAAATACATCTTGTTGCATTATTAATAGATGTATGATTAGACCCATTCTCAACAAGACTCCTTACGAACTTTTCAAAGGTAGGAGACCTAATATTATGCATTAGAGTGTTTGGTTATAAATGTTATGTGTATAATAATAGAAAGGATGCCCTGGGAAAGTTTGATCCAAAGAGTGATGAGGTAATATTTTTGGGGTACTCCTCATACAGTAAGGCATACAAAGTGTCTAACAAACGAACCTTGTGTGTTGAGGAGAGTGTGCATGTGCTGTTTGATGAAAATAACTCCCTTGTTGAGAATGATGCACAGGATGCAGAGTTCGAACTGGGCCTTGTAAAGAGAGATTTGTTGCTTACTCATTCCATGCATAAGAAAGGTAAGTCTCCTGGAGGTAAACCAAGGCCTGGAGCTGATAATGTGGAAGGTGGGCAAGGTTTAAACCAATCAGGGGGAAGCATTACTGAACCCATTTCGGAACAAAACCAGCCCACCCAACCCAATTCTCCACGAACAGATTTGAGAATAGGCTCCAGAACAGGCCTAGAAATAGGCTCCAGAACAGGTTTAGAACCTGTTTCACCGAGTATTCCAGCAAGAGTAGAAAGCGTGTCTGTGGACTCACTTACTCCATGACCTTGGAAGCACCAAAGTTCGCACCCCCTTGACCAGATCTTATCTGACATTCATACAGGAGTACAAACTAGATCTAAACTTAAAAACTTTTGTGCTTTCTATGCTTTTCTCTCTGACATTAAGCCAAAAAGTGCTCATGAAGCTCTTGCAGATTCTGACTGGGTTATTGCAATGCAAGAGGAGCTATATTAGTTTGAAAGAAACAAGGTGTAGCACCTCGCACCATGGCCAAAGGACAGATCAATCATCGGCACGAAGTGGGTGTTCCGAAACAAGCTGGATGAGTTCGAAACAGTCGCCCGGAACAAGGCTCGGCTAGTGGTTCAAGGATACAACCAAGAAGAGGGAATTGATTATGAAGAAACCTTTGTACCCATTACAAGGATTGAAGCTATCCGCATTTTGGTAGCTTTTGTAGCTCACATGGAGATAAAGCTATACCAAATGGACGTCAAAAGTGCATTCCTCAACGGATACCTAAAGGAAGAAGTGTATATAAGCCAACCCCCTGGGTTTGAAAATTATGAATTTCCTAACCATGTTTTCAAACTCGACAAAGCACTTTATGGTTTAAAACAAGCTCCTAGAGCTTGGTATGAACGATTTGTCAAAATTTTTAATTAAAAATGGTTTTAAAAGGGGCAAGGTTGATAATACCTTGTTTCTAAAATCTAAGGCGGAACATTTGTTGACTGTCCAAGTATATGTCGATGACATTATATTTGGTGCAACTCACAATGATTTGTATGATGAGTTTTCAAAATTAATGAGGAGTGAATTTGAAATGAGCATGATGGGCGAGCTTAATTTCTTCTTAGGCTTGCAAATCAAGTAAACTTCAAGCGAAACTATGATACATCAACAAAAATATGTCAAGGAATTAATTAAGCAGTTTGCAATGGAATTAGCCAAGCCCATAGATACTCCCATCTCTCCCTCAACCCTGTTGGTAATGGATGATGGGAGTCCCTCAGTTGAAGAAAAATCCTATAGGGGCATGATAGGGTCGCTTCTATACCTAACTGCCAGTAGACCTGACATTGTTTTTAGTGTTGGTTTGTGTGCCCGTTTTCAGTCAAAGCTAAAAGGAACTCATCTAAAGGCTGCTAAACAGATTTTAAGATATTTAAAACATACTCCTAACTTAGCTTTATGGTATCCTCGAGGGTGCAACTTTGATCTTGTTGGGTATGCTGGTGCTGACTATGCAGGTTTCTTGGTTGATAGAAAAAGCGCCTTAGGTATAGCTCATTTTCTTGGACCCTGTTTGGTATCTTGGGCAACCAAGAAGCAACACTCAGTTGCTATGTCCGCAGCAGAAGCTGAATATGTTATAGCTGCTTCTTATTGTGCTCAACTGTTGTGGATAAGACAACAACTTAAGGATTTTTGTGTTAATACGGGATGCATTCCCATATTTTGTGATAATACAAGTGCAATTAATATTTCCAAAAACCCATGTCAACATAAAAGGACTAAACATATTGACATTCGTCATCACTTTTTAGGAGACAATGTTGAAAAGGGCTTGGTTTCAATGAGTTCTTGTGCCACTAATAAGCAAATTGCTGATATTTTTACCAAGGCACTGAGTAGAGAACAGTTTAAGAAGAACAAACTTGAATTGGGTTTAATTAAAACAACTTGAGCATGCTTAATTAACCCCCAATGCTTGTCTAGTTAGAAGGTTTTTCAGGTCAAACATCTTGATTCATTGGATGCAGTCAACTTCTGTGCTTGAATTAGCACATATGGGGATTATAACCTGCTGACAATCGTTGAGGTCTAATGATATTGCCCTTATTGTCCTATGTTACCGAACAACTGACAGCAAGAACAAGCGCCAAAGAACAGGTATGACCAATGTTTATCACATTGTGTGAATTAGGTAGGTTTTTTTCAGTTGTTGGACTTTATTTTCTCTTCTATCTTTCCGAATAAGAAGCGGCTGGGAGGCTTAAATTTCCCACTTCCCCTTCTTCTCGGCACCACATCCCGAAAATCTCTCTTCCTCTCTCCTCAAAAACGTTCGATTCCTTCTCCTTCTCTCCACCTTCAACACCCGAAACCCTAGCTCTTCTCTCTCTCAAACCCAACAACAATAGTGAAGACCCGCGGCGGCCACTTCTCTTCGAAGCGACGACCATCATCACCTCGAGCTCCACGCCCGGCGCCAAAGCGATCTCGTATGGCGTCTCCACCGACTGCTCTATCTCTGCCCTTGTCGGCGACTGTAGCACCAGAACCGGTCAGAGGTACGGGGTTCAATTCTCTACCCCCTTTGCCTATTATCTCTATAATCATTGGGTTTTTGAAGAGTCTAGACTTACGTACGGTGGGGATGGAACTGGGTGATGTTCCTCCTGAATTTGGATGGGAGCCTGATATGGAATTAACTGTGTCTAAGGTTGTTCTTAAACCCAGTGCGACTCAAACTGTGTCTGACGGTGTTCTTGAAGTAGACACGGCTCAATCAAGGACTGAACCTGGTCCTGAACCGGGTAAAGCCCGAACGGGGTCTGCGCCTATTTTTCTTAACAGATTAGATGACCCCATCATTAATTTGGATCGGGTGGAAGATCTTGAGGAGACTAACAGTGATGGGTTTGATTCAACCATAGAAGTTCTCCAACCTCAACCCTTCCAGAAAACTAGAATGGATGACTAGGGCCTTAGACGTTGGTTTAAAACCACCACTTCCAAACCTGTTTCCTCACCTGTTCGTAGACCTCAAACCCGCAGTTCTGGTTCACCCTCTGTCTCTTCTCAGCCAAAAGAAGTAACTAAACCACCTACTACAAAACCCTCTGCCAAATCTATCAAGAAATCCACCCAGTCTCCTTCAGAAAAAACCCAGAACACTCCAACCAAAAGGAAAGCTGTTTCAGAACAAGTGCCAGAACAGGTGCTTGAAGAATTAGAAATTGAGGAGATTGTTTCCTCCCTTGATAACATAGCAACCAAAGGTAAAGGGAAAGCTCCTGCCGAACAGGCTTCTAAACAGGTGCATGCCTCCACTCCATCTGAGAAGCCTTCCTCCAAAAGGGCCTCATCAAAGAGAAAAGCTGCTTCCGAACAGGTGCCCCAATAGGTGCCTGTAGAAGCCAAGCCTGATGAACCCAAATCCAAGAAAGTCAAAACAACCATGACCACAGCAACCAAAGTTGCCCATTTTCTCCAAAGGAGTGTGGTACGGGGCAAAATTGTGAAAGTTGCTTATTTTCAGGACCAGGGCCTGGAGATGTTCTTGGATAAACTTAAAGCCTAAGGTTGGTTAGACCTCTTTGCAAACACCCAGAGAGGGTGTTCAGTACTAAATTTAGCAGAATTCTATGACAACTGTAATGTCACCAATGGTGTGGTGACAAGTGTGGTCAATGGGAAAAGATTCCGGTTTAATGCTAAAGAATTGGGGGAAATCTTAGGAGTTCCTACTGTGGGCTTTGGGGTGTATATAAGGGAAGACAAGACAATGCTCGGAGCTGAGAGATTGCTCCAATTGACTCAAAGGCTGAGTCAATAACCAGGTTTGAAAACACGCCGGTCAGTCAAGAAAGGGGAGATGACACCTTGTCACCGGTTGCTCTTCTAGTTTATCATCAAAAACATCATCCCTCGGGGCCAAGGGCGTAACCTTGCAGACGTAATGGACCAGTGCCTTATCGATCTCCTGGACCGGGGGCAGCAGATCAACCTACCAGCCATCATGATCAGTCATATCTCCCGTATTGCAAACACAGCTAGGGAACATGACCTGGGGTATGGTTTTCTCCTGACCTTGGTATTTGAGCACTTTGGGATTTCTTTACAGAAGAAGGTAGGGGTGCAAGTGACAGATGAGATAGCTAGCAGCACCCTGATCAGTTGTGGGCTCAAGATTACAAAGGGTGAGACTACTGGTTCCGAACAGGGGCCTCGAACACCCTTCACCCCTGTTCTTGGTTCTTCCTCCAGTGGCACTTCACTGGATACTTTGCTCCAGGATCAAAACCGGCTGAAGGATGAGATCTCTGAGGTTAAGGCGGCTCTTATTGAGGAGAAGGCTCTGAATGCCAAGCGCCATGAGGATCTACTATCTGCCATCACTGCCCTTACGGCCCAACTGTCCTCTCCTCCTTCCTGACCCTGTTTCCTGCCTTGTCCTATTCCCTATTTCTACTCTTATTCTCCGCCCTGTTCTCAACAACTATTTTTCACTATCTGGTTGTGCTTTTTAACTAATAATGGTTTATGCTAATCTTAGTTGGATCTGCTGTAATGCTGTGCCCTGCTTGTCTTCTTGTTGTTATTTGTTTGTGCGTGACTCGGATGGCCAATATCATTAACGTACCATATACTTGAGTGTATCGCAGGCTGTTTTCCTCCATTACCCAAGTGGTGGTGATTGCAAACACCTTGATTCTTTCTGTTTGATCTGACCACCCTTCTTCGATGATGTCAAAAGGGGGAAGATGGGCATGACCATGATTGTTTTAGTTTGACTTAGATTAAGTTGACTTCTTAAAATTTTTCTCTTCTATGGCTTGATTGTTTGGCACTAACTTGCTTTCGCCTTTTATGTCAATATGATCATTTGGTTTGTCATCATCAAAAAGGGGGAAATTGTTGACCCTATTGGAAAATTGTTGACCTCATACTTGTATAAGGTTTTGATGATAACAAACACAAATGTAATGCTCTATATGGTTGTGCTTGAGTTATGTGTTGTTGACAGGATCCAGAAAATATTTTTGAAATATCTTGCTTGATTAATAAGTGTTTGAGAACAGTATCTTAGAACAATTGCTGGAAAGTACATGTGTTTTAGAACATCGTTTTAGAACAGTTCTAGAAACAGTTCTTCAGAGCAGCTGACTGACAAGGACCCAAGGAGCATCAAAGAACATGGAGTACTTCAAAACAGCTCAAGGAACAGTTTTGAGAAGCGTCAAAGCATTTGGAGCGAGAAGTCAAATCGTATACAAGCTGTCCAGTTGATTAACAAGAGTCATTGGTTTGGTATTTATTTTATTTTATTAGATTCTTGTTAATATGCTAATTAGAAGGCCTTGATTTAACATTTACTTTGAATGGTTTTTTGAGATATCTCAGAACACTGTCTCAGACCAGTTCTGAGAACAGGGTTCAGAGTGTTTTTAAGCTAAAACTGAATTTCACGGTTTTTCCTTGATTTTTGGGCTGACGTTTTTGAAATATTTGAGATACATTTTCTGTAGCCGTCGAGTCCAAAAGAGTTATTTTTGGCTTTGAAAAAATATTGTGGAGAGTTTTTAGCCTACTTTTTAGGATGAATTTTTCACCAAGTAAAACAACTCCTATTTCTAGAATGTAGCTAATAGGTGGAGAAAATTATGGGCTTGGCTGTTGGAAATTTGTGGTACTCATTTATCCTTGCGGCTCAAGCTATTAGTGGGTGAGTTACCAAGTCTTGCGGCACAAGCACATAAAAATTTAATATTGTTTTATCCCACATACACTCTCTTATTTAAGAAACTTTTCTACCTCAGCATTGTTGACAGTTTTTCAAGCGATTAGACGTGCTTTGTGAGTCATATTTTCAGAAAGAAAAACCTTCAAAGTGTATGCAAAAGTCGAGGCTTCTTCATTGGCATGCAAGGCGCTCAATTGTACCTTACACCCGCTTATTTAGAAGCACTAAAAGTGAGGTGTTCATCTTATTTTCTCCTTTATCAGTGAGAATTAAGTGTGTCCAAGTCTAGGGAGACTTTGGACGTGGTGTAACTTGTCTTGGGGTAGACGGCTACGTGAGGGTTACATTAGTAACGGCGTAGGTAACTTCTGTAACGTATTTGGCCCGTATAGTGGAAGTGTGTAAAAATCCTACAGGGGTAGGTCATGATTTTTCACCTCAGTTGGGCTAGAGGTGTTTTCCACGTAAAAACACCGTGTGCATTTTATTTATTTTCAGCTGCTATTTCGTTTCTGGTTTACTGCAACTCTGCCCGAACTGTTCTTGAGGGTGTTTCCAGAAACCCTGAAAAATCGGCCAACACAATTCACCCCCCCTCTTATGTTCGTGTACTCTCAAAACTATCATGAACCATGTTCAATCTGTGTGTATTTGTCAATTTGTTCATACTTTCTCGCATCCGTTATAACAATGTGAATATATGAGATAACAATAAATACAAAAGCACATATTTATGTGTGCTGTAATTCATAATGTTCTACTAAATTATTTTGTAAAGTTACTAAAAATGACCCAAATACGATTCCAAAATAGGGGGTGATATTTTTTAAGATAAAAAGAAAGAAAAGAGAATGGGGCTCAAAAATACAAGAAAATTCTAGACTTACGGCAGGCTTAAGTCAAATTTAACGCAATTGAATAAACACCACCCCACTACCACCCCATTATTTTCTTCCAGGAACGCCTATGCCACTCCCTACTCCCGCCAGAGCATCCGCCACTGACCACCCATAATGCGGCCAGTCTCTAGCACTATCAGTGCCTCCCCCTATTTCTCTTGGTCTTGGTTCTTGGCGTTCTTGAGCTGAATTACAAGTTGTTAGAATGCCTTGAATCTGTGTTTCTTTAGCCCCCTTTTGCAGACCTAGCATGGTGGTCTTGCTGACCAGTCAGTGAGTCGGGGTCCAGGGGCGACGCGGTCTAGTTCGGGGGTTCGTGGGCAACGCCCCCGAAACTGACGGCGTACGTGATATATGAGCTAGGGTTGGCCCTAAAACCTAAGCCTCATATATGTAATGCATATCTCTGTATTCCAATATCAATAAAACTATCCCTCTCTTCTACATGTGGACGTAGCTAACACATTATTAGTGAACCACGTTAAATCTGTACGTATTTGTCAATTTGTTCATGCTTTCTAGCATCCGTTATAACAATGTGAATATATGAGATAACAATAAATACAAAAGCACATATTTATGTGTGCTGTAATTTATAATGTTCTACTAAATTATTTTGTAAAGTTACTAAAAATGACCCAAATACGATTCCAAAATAGGGGGCGAGATTTTTTAAGATAAAAAAAAGGAAAAGAGAATGGGGCCCAAAAATACAAGAAAATTCTAGACTTGCGGTAAGCTCCAGTCAAATTTAATGCAATTGAATAAACACCACCCCATTGTTTTCTTCCATCTTATGCGCACCCCCCCTTCATTTTTTTTTTTTTTGGGTTTACCCAAGCCCCTCATCCTCAGGAACTCCTATACCACTCCCTACCCCTGCCAGAGCATCCGCCACTGACCACCTAGAATGCTGCCAGTCTCTAGCACCATCAGCGCCTCCCCCAATTTCTCCTGGTCTTGGATATTGGTGTTCTTGGGCTGAATTCCAAGTTGTTAGAATGCCTTGAATCTGTTTTCTTTGGCCCTCTTTTGCAGACCTAGCATGGTGGTCTCGCTGACCGGTTAGTGAGTCGGGGTCCAGGGGCGACGCGCCTTGGTTTGGGGGTTCAGGGGTAACGCCCCCGAAGCTGACGGCGTACTTGATCTATGGGTTAGGGCTAACTCTAAAACCCAAACACTATATATGTAATGCATATCTCTATATTCCAATATCAATAAAACTATCCCTCTCTTCTATCTGTCGACATCGCTAACACATTGTTAGTGAACGATGTTAAATCTGTGTGTATTTGTCAATTTGTTCATACTTTCTCGCATCCGTTATAACAATGTGAATATATGAGATAACAATAAATACAAAAGCACATATTTATGTGTGTTGTAATTTATAATGTTCCACTAAATTATTTTGTGAAGTTATTAAAAATGACCTAAATACGATTCCAAAATAGGGGCGAGATTTTTTAAGATAAAAAAAAAAGACAAGAGAATGGGGCTCAAAAATACATGAAAATTCTAGACTTATGGTAGACTTAAGTCAAATTTAATGCAATTGAATAAACACCACCCCACTACCGCCCCACTATTTTCTTCCATTTGATGTACACCCCCTTCATTTTTTTTTTTTTTTACCCAAACCCCTCATCCCTCGGAACTCCAATGCCACCCCCTACCCCTGCCAGAGCCTCTGCCACTGACCACCCATAATGCTGCTAGTCTCTAGCACTACCAGCGCCTCCCCCTATTTCTCATGGTCTGGGTTCTTGGTGTTCTTGAGTTGAATTCCAAGTTGTTAGAATGCCTTAAATCTGTTTTCTTTAGCTCCCTTTTGCAGACCTAGCATGCTGGTCTCGTTGACCGGTCAGTGAGTCGGAGTCCAGAGGTGACGTGCCCTGGTTTGGGGGTTCGGGGGCAACGCCCCCGAAACTGATAGCGTACGTGATGTATGGGTTAGGGTTAAATCTAGAACCCAAACCCTATATATGTAATGCGTATCTCTGTACTCCAATATCAACCAAACTATCCCTCTCTTCTGCCTGTGGACGTAGCTAACACATCGTTAGTGAACCACATTAAATCTGTGTGTATTTGTCAATTTGCTTTTACTTTCTCACATCTGTTATAACAATGTGAATATATGAGATAACAATAAATGCAAAAGCACAAATTTATGTGTGCTGTAATTTATAATGTTCGACTAAATTATTTTGCAAAGTTACTAAAAATGCCCAAATACGATTCCAAAATAGGGGGTGAGATTTTTTAAGATAAAAAAAAAACGAAAGAGAATGGGGCTCAAAAATACAAGAAAATTCGAAATTTATTGTAAGCTTAAGTCAAATTTAATGCAATTGAATAAACACCACCCCACTACCGCCCCATTATTTTCTTCCACTTGATGCACACCCCCCTTTTTTTTTTTTTTTTTTGGTTTACCCAAACCCCTCATCCCTAGGAACTCTAATGCCACTCCCTACCCCTGCCAGAGCATCGGCCACTGACCTCCCATAATGCTGCCAGTCTCTAGCACTATCTGCACCTCCCCCGATTTCTCATGGTCTTGGTTCTTAGTGTTCTTGAGCTGAATTCCAAGTTGTTAAAATGCCTTGAATCTGTTTTCTTTAGCCCCCTTTTGCAGACCTAGCAGGGTGGTCTCGCTGACCGGTCAGTGAGGAGGGATCCAGGGGCGACGCGCCCTGGTTTGGGGGTTCAGGGGTAACGTCCCCGAAACTGACGGCGTACGTGATGTATGGGTTAGGGTTAACTCTAAAACCTAAACCCTATATATGTAATGCATATCTCTGTATTCCAATATCAATAAAACTATCGCTCTCTTCTGCCTATGGATGTAGCTAACACATTGTTAGTGAACCACGTTAAATCTGTGTGTATTTGTCAATTTGTTCATACTTTCTTGCATCCGTTATAACAATGTGAATATATCAGATAACAATAAATACGAAAGCACATATTTATGTGTGCTGTAATTTTTAATGTTCTACTAAATTATTTTGTAAACTTACTAAAAATGACCTGATGTATGTCCCGAGGGTCCAAGCTAAAACTCAAATTAAGAGTGAAAGCTTACAAACCAAGAGAGCATACAATCAAGGGAAATCAAAGGAAAATGGCACGTAATATGTTGGTTGTGAGGCAACAAACACGTGAGGGAGGAATGGAACTTAGAATCAAGTGATTCTAAATGAGAAAACAAAGAGAATTTGATGTGAATTGATGTATGTCTCAAGGGATGGAAGGAAGAGAGTAGCAAGCTACCAATGCACGAAGCTAGCAAGTGAAATCAACACAAAAGGGAGACGTTCAAGGGAGGCACGATCGTGCCTATAAGCACGGTATGGCCGTGCCAACTTGGTGCCATGTTCATCAAGCCTAGTGATGTTTCACGGTTTGAGATGAGCTTAGTGTTTGGGTTGCAAGCTAAATCAAAAGGGATACCTTTAGCCTGGGTCAAGCATGAAAATGGATGTAAGAAGGGTTATGGTTGTGTGGAATGGAAAGAAGAATTAAAGTTAAGAATTACTAGCTCAAGATTAAGCTAGCAAACTCACTTTAACTCTCTTTGAACACTTGAAATAAAACACCAAATGCGATAGAACTAAACTTGGAGAATGGATACAAAAACACCACCAAACTCAAGTTTAGGGCCCTTAAACTATGATTAAGATACAGATATCACCACTTAATCAAGCTTAAGACTTCACTTGAACACCACCTTAATCGGCCTAATTAAGGATAAGCAAGTTAAGTGTTTGAGAGGAACACAAGACACAAAGTCTTTTCTTAATCTTCAATACTCAAGCTTATATTTTACAAAAGAGCAGCAAAGGCATTTATAAGGCCTTTGAACACACGAAAAAAAAGCTTTCCTTCTAGGCAAGGAAAGTCATTAAGCTAATCCTATGCTTAGTTACACACGATTTAAGCTTAAACATGCATAAGCTGAAAGTTTAACCTACAAAACACAAGATTTCTTTCTTAAACTCTTTCCTAAGCATTAAGAAACCTTGTTGACTCAATTTCCCTTCAAGGAAGGCAAGGGATGCACGGCTTCTGCCTCAAAAGGCTGATGAATGCATGGTTGCCAAGTTGTTTGAGTGTGGCCGGTCCATAGCTTGCCATGTGTCGCCTTCTTCATGCTTCCACGTGTCATTCTCCTATGTGGCTGAGTGGCAGCTTACCAAGAAGCTCTAGGTGACCGAGTAGGAAAGCATACACCTCAAGCAAACCCATCTAGGAGGGAAATCCACCTTGCTACGCAACCGGGTATCTAGGTGCCCGTTTCTGCTGTGAGTTGTGCTTCATGGTTGACACCTCAAATGCTAAGTAATCTTGTTTTTCCTTATGTGGAAGGAAACCACAATATGTGTAGTTTACCCTCGTTTTGGAATCATAGCATTTGGACATCGTTTACCCCTTGAATGAGCCTGATTCCCCAAACCGTGCAGATTAGACTCCAAAACAGCACAGGCTTACTAATTAGCTTAATTCACTAACCAATTGAACTCCAAATCTGGTAATTCCAATTGGACATGAAATCTAAGATCTTGGGGACCCAAATATGTAAAAATACAAGACTTAAGCCAAACTATATCATAAGAAATAAAAAGAACAAAACCGGGTTCATCCTGGCCCTGCTGGGCAGTTTTGACACCTTGGGTTTAATTGCTGATTTGAACGACCAAATGAAGTCCAAATTGGATGAAACTTGATTTGTTGGAAAGCTAACATCTTGAACTTCAAATCCACTAAAAAAATTATTTGATGTAAACCCTTAGTATGTTTGAGAAATTAAGCACATAAAAACGGGTTAGCTGCTGGAATTAACGCTTGCCCTGCAGTTTCAATGCTTAATTAAAACTTGGATGATTTATTCATCCTTAAACCAGCATAATAAGATTACCTAATTGATTTGCTTCTTTTTAAATCAAGGGGCTTGAAGGGATATGCATCATTCTCCCCTTGTTAAAAAGATTTGCCCACAAATCTAATTAAGTAATTACCTTCCCTTTTTGAATCAAGTTTGGCTGAAATAAAATCAGCCCATCAAACAATTCTCTTTTGAACTTAGAGACTCTTTTCTTTACCTTCCCCTTGCCGATTGGAATGGTGGACGAAGGGGGCTCCTTGAATATGCTTGGAACCACTTTCTCACATGCTCTTAATTCAGGATTAGGAACTGTAAGGAATGATTCTGAATTGAATTGACAGAAGATTTGTTTGAGTACTTTGGGTGTGGGTGGAGTGGGGGAAAAGGTTGATGGTTCACCAAAGGTCATGAAAAGAATACTTCAATTCTCTTTGCATTTTGGTGGGTGGTAAGTGTCTAAGGTGAGCATTTCACCTTCATCCGCCTCAATCTCTATCTCCTCAAGATCATCTTCTTCATCCTCTTCTTTTTCCTCCTCTAATTCAACCTCCTCGGTTGCCTTCCATTCTGCCAAGGTGACAAACCTTTGGTTTGTGCATTCTGATGCTAAGTGACCAAAGCCTTGGCACTTAAAACACTTTTGGATGTTTTTAGGAAGGGGTTTTGGTGCGAGTTGTGGGGGTAGGCCTTTTTGTGGAGTTTGGTTTTTTTTGTGGAGAAGGGGAAAGGGATGCCGTGGGTTTAGGGGCATAAGATGAACTCCCCTTGTTTAAGGTTTGTTCATGTGGTGAGGGATTTGGGATTTCATGCCGTGAGGGCGGTTTGCTCTTCTTTTGCTGCTCAACCTTGTGAGCTAGCACACATACTTCATCAAAAGAAGTGTAAGCTTGCAAATCAACAACATTAGCATACCTAGGATCAAGACCTCCCAAGTATCTAACAATTGTTTGTTCTTCTGGCTCTTGAATATCACACTTAATCACAAGCTTCTCAAATTTACGAGTGTATTCTTCTACACTCAGATTACCTTGGTTCAAATGGTGGAGTTGAGAGTAGCAATCTTGAACATAGGTAGAAGGAAGAAATCTAGCCTTGAGCTTTGACTTCATCTTCTCCCAAGTTCTGATTTTGGACTTCCTTTCTCTTACTCTTTTGGCACACAAGTTAGTCCACCAAAGTGAAGCATACTTTCGAAGCCTTAAAGCAATTAGGTTCACCTTCTTGTCTTCTGGGATGTCCTTGTACTCAAAAACTCTTTCAACTGTGTGTAACCAATCCAAAAAATCTTCAGGATCAAGCTTGCCTTCAAATTCTGGAATTTCAACTTTGAAATCATTTGCACTAGCTTGATTTCGTGAGTCTTGTCTAGTCATTCTCAATGGTTCATCTTCACTGGATGAATCAAGAGTATGGCTAAACACTTGTTCTTGTCTTCCGAAATCAGATTGGAATAGTTCTTCACTAGCTTGTTGCTTTTGCTTCAAATATGCACCAAGCTGTTTTTGGAGGTACTCATTTTGAGCTTGAATTTCTTGATTCCTTTGTGAGTCCTCTCTACTTTTGCTAACCAAAAACTCAGTTTGCTTTATTAAAGCTTCGAACCTTTCTTCCAAGGTCATGCTTGTTGAAGCCATGCTTGAACAAAGTTTTAGGCTTTGTGTTTGGATTTTTTTGAGTTTTGGGGAGCTTGGGGATGAATACCAGGCCAAGGAGAAACTTGCTCTGACACCAAATATGATGTATGTCCCGAGGGTCCAAGCTAAAACTCAAATTAAGAGTGAAAACTTACAAACCAAGAGAGCATACAATCAAGGGAAATCAAAGGAAAATGGCACGTAATATGTTGGTTGTGAGGCAACAAACACGTGAGGGAGGAATGGAACTTAGAATTAAGTGATTCTAAATGAGAAAACAAAGAGAATTTGATGTGAATTGATGTATGTCTCAAGGGATGGAAGGAAGAGAGTAGCAAGCTACCAAGTGCACGAAGCTAGCAAGTGAAATCAACACAAAAGGGAGACGTTCAAGGGAGGCACGGTCGTGCCTATAAGCACGGTATGGCCATGCCAACTTGCTGCCATGTTCGTCAAGCCTAGTGATGTTTCACGGTTTGAGATGGGCTTAGTGTTTGGGTTGCAAGCTAAATCAAAAGGGATACCTTTAGCCTGGGTCAAGCATGAAAATGGATGTAAGAAGGGTTATGGTTGTGTGGAATGGAAAGAAGAATTAAAGTTAAGAATTACTAGCTCAAGATTAAGCTAGCAAACTCACTTTAACTCTCTTTGAACACTTGAGATAAAACACCAAATGAGATAGAACTAAACTTGAAGAATGGATACAGAAACACCACCAAACTCAAGTTTAGGGTCCTTAAACTATGATTAAGATACAGATATCACCACTTAATCAAGCTTAAGACTTCACTTGAACACCACTTTAATCGGCCTAATTAAGGATAAGCAAGTTAAGTGTTTGAGAGGAACACAAGACACAAAGTCTTTTCTTAATTTCAATACTCAAGCTTATATTTTACAAAAGAGCAGCAAAGGCATTTATAAGGCCTTTGAACACACGAAAAAAAAAAGCTTTCCTTCCAGGCAAGGAAAGTCATTAAGCTAATCCTATGCTTAGTTACACACGGTTTAAGCTTAAACATGCATAAGCTAAAAGTTTAACCTACAAAACACAAGATTTCTTTCTTAAACTCTTTCCTAAGCATTAAGAAACCTTGTTGACTCAATTTCCCTTCAAGGAAGGTAAGGGATGCATAGCTGCCACCTCAAAAGGCTGATGAATGCATGGCTGCCAAGTTGTTTAAGTGTGGCCGGTCCATAGCTTGCCATGTGTCGCCTTCTTCATGCTTCCACGTGTCATTCTCTTATTTGGCTGAGTGGAAGCTTACCAAGCAGCTCTAGGTGACCAAGTAAGCAAGCACACACCTCAAGCAAACCCATCTAGGAGGGAAATCCACCTTGCTAAGCAACCAGGTATCTAGGTGCCTATTTCTGCTGTGACTTGTGCTTCATGGTTGACACCTCAAATGCTGAGTAATCTTGGCTGTCCTTACATGGAAGGAAACCTCAAGATGTCTAGTTTACCCTCGTTTTTGAATCATAGCATTTGGACGTCGTTTACCCCTTGAATGAGCCTGATTTCCCAAACCGTGCAGATTAGACTCCAAAACAGCACAGGTTTACTAATTAGCTTAATTCACTAACCAATTGAACTCCAAATCTAGTAATTCCAATTGGATATGAAAGCTAAGATCTTGGGGACCCAAAATATGTAAAAATACAATACTTAAGCCAAACTATATCATAAGAAATAAAAAGAACAAAACCGTGTTCATCCTGGCCCTGCTGGGCAGTTTTGACACCTTGGGTTTAATTGCTGACTTGAACGACCAAATGAAGTCCAAATTGGATAAAACTTGATTTGTTCGAAAGCTAACATCTTGAACTTCAAATCCGTCAAAAAAATATTAGACGTAAACCCTTAGTATGTTTGAGAAATTAAGCACATAAAAATGGGTTAGCTGCTGGAATTAACGCTTGCCCTGCAGTTTCAATGCTTAATCAAAACTTGGATGATTTATTCATCCTTAAAACAACATAATAAGATTACCTAATTTATTTGCTTCTTTTTAAATCAAGGGGCATGAAGGGATATGCATCATGACCCAAATACGATTCCAAAATAGGGGGCGAGATTTTTTAAGGTAAAAAAAGGAAAAGAGAATGGTGCTCAAAAATGCAAGAAAATTTTAAACTTATGGTAAGCTTAAGTCAAATTTAATGCAATTGAATAAACACCGCCCCACTACCACCCCATTATTTTCTTCCATCTTACGCAGACCACCTTTATTTTTATTTTTTTGGTTTACCCATGCCCCTCATTCCCAGGAACTCCTATACCACTCCCTACCCCAGCCAGCGCATCCGCCACTGACCACCCATAATGCTGCCGGTCTCTAGCACTATCAGCGCCTCCCCCTCTTTCTCTTGGTCATGGATCTTGGTGTTCTTGAGCTGAATTCCAAGTTGTTAGAATGCCTTGAATTTGTTTTCTTTTGCAGACCGAGCATGGTGGTCTCGCTGACTGGTCGGTGAGTCGGGGTCCAGGGGCGACGCGCCCTGGTTTGGGGTTCGGGGGCAACGCCCCCGAAACTGGCAGCGTACGTGATGTTTGGGTTGGGGTTAACTCTAAAACCCAAACCCTATATATGTAATGCGTATCTCTGTATTCCAATATCAATAAAATTATCCCTCTCTTCTGCCTGTGGACGTAGCTAACACATCGTTAGTGAACCACGTTAAATCTGTGTGTATTTGTCAATTTGCTTATACTTTCTCACATCCGTTATAACAATGTGAATATATGAGATAACAATAAATGCAAAAGCACAAATTTATGTGTGCTGTAATTTATAATGTTCTACTGAATTATTTTGTAAAGTTACTAAAAATTAGGGGGCGAGATTTTTTAAGATAAAAAAAAGGAAAGAGAATGGGGCTCAAAAATACAAGAAAATTCGAAACTTATGGTAAGCTTAAGCCAAATTTATTGCAATTGAATAAACACCACCCCACTACCGCCCCATTATTTTCTTCCATCTGATGCACACCCCCTTTTATTTTTATTTTTTTGGTTTACCCAAGCCCCTCATCCCTAGGAACTCCAATGCCGCTCCCTACCCATACTAGAGCATCCGCACTGACCACCCATAATGCTGCCAGTCTCTAGCACTATCAGCACCTCCCCCGATTTTTCTTGGTCTTGGTTCTTGGTGTTCTTGAGCTGAATTCCAAGTTGTAAGAATGCCTTGAATCTGTTTTCTTTAGCCCCCTTTTGCAGACCTAGCATGATGGTCTCGTTGACCGGTCAGTGAGTAGGGGTCCAGGGGTGACGCGCCCTGGTTTGGGGGTTCAGGGGCAACGCCCCCGAAATTGACGGTGTACGTGATGTATGGATTAAGGTTATCTCTAAAACCTAAACCCCATATATGTATTGCGTATCTCTAAGTTCCAATATCAATAAAACTATCACTCTCTTCTGCCTATGGAAATAGCTAACACATAGTTAGTGAACCACGTTAAATCTGTATGCATTTGTCAATTTATTCATACTTTCTCGCATCCGTTATAACAATGTGAATATATCAGATAACAATAAATACAAAAGCACATATTTATGTGTGCTGTAATTTTTAATGTTCTACTAAATTATTTTGTAAGCTTACTAAAAATGACCCAAATATAATTCCAAAATAGGGGGCGAGATTTTTTAAGGTAAAAAAAAGGAAAAGAGAATGGGGCTCAAAAATGTAAGAAAATTCTAGACTTACGGTAAGCTTAAGCCAAATTTAATGCAATTGAATAAACACTGCCCCACTACCACCCCATTATTTTCTTCCATCTTATGCACACCCCATTTATTTTTTTTATTTTTTTTTGGGTTTACCCAAGCCCTTCATTCGCAGGAACTCCTATACCACTCCCTACCCCTGCCAGCGGATCCGCCACTGGCCACCTATAACGCTGCCGGTCTCTAGCACTATCAGCGCCTCCCCCTCTTTCTCTTGGTCATGGATCTTGGTGTTCTTGAGCTGAATTCCAAGTTGTTAGAATGCCTTGAATCTGTGTTCTTTAACCCCCTTTTGCAGACCTAGCATGGTGGTCTCGCTGACCGGTCAGTGAGCCGGGGTCTAGGGGCGACGCGCCCTGGTTTGGGGGTTCGGGGGCAACGCCCCCGAAACTGGCAGCGTACATGATGTATGGGTTAGGGTAAACTCTAAAACCCAAACCCTATATATGTAATGCGTATCTCTGTACTCCAATATCAATAAAACTATCCCTCTCTTCTGCCTGTGGACGTAGCTAACACATTATTAGTGAACCACGTTAAATATGTGTGTGTTTGTCAACTTGTTCATACTTTCTCGCATCCATTATAACAATGTGAATATATGAGATAACAATAAATACAAAAGCACATATTTATATGCGCTGTAATTTATAATGTTCTACTAAATTATTTTGTAAAGTTACTAAAAATGACCCAAATACGATTCCAAAATAGGGGGCGAGATTTTTTAAGACAAAAAAAAGGAAAAGAGAATGGGGCTCAAAAATACAGGAAAATTCTAGACTTATGGTAAGCTTAAGTCAAATTTAATGCAATTGAATAAACACCACGCCACTGCCACCCCATTATTTTCTTCCAACTTATGCACACCCCCTTCATTTTTTTTTTTTTTTGGTTTACCCAAATCTCTCATCCCCCGGAACTCCTATACCACTCCCTGCCCCTGCCAGAGCATACGCCACTGACCACCCATAATGCTGCCAGTCTCTAGCCCTATCATTGCCTCCCCCTATTTCTCTTGGCCTTGGATCTTGGTGTTCTTGAGCTGAATTCCAAGTTGTTAGAACGCCTTGAATCTGTTTTCTTTAACCCCCTTTTGCAGATCTAGCACGGTGGTCTCGCTGACCGGTCAGTGAGTCGGGGTCCGGGGACGACGCGCCCTGGTTTGGGGGTTCGGGGGCAACGCCCTCAAAACCAACGGCGTACGTGATGTATGGGTTAGGGTTAACTCTAAAAGCTAAACCTAATATACGTAATGCGTATCTCTGTTTTTCAATATCAATAAAACTATCCCTCTCTTCTGCCTGTGGATGTAGCCAACACATTGTTAGTGAACTACGTTAAATCTGTGTGTATTTGTCAATTTGCTCAGATTTTCTCGCATCCGTTATAACAATGTGAATATATATATGAGATAACAATAAATACAAAAGCACATATTTATGTGTGCGGTAATTTATAATGTTCTACAAAATTATTTCTTAAAGTTACTAAAAATGACCCAAATGCGATTCCAAAATCGGGGGTGAGATTTTTTAAGATAAAAACAAAGAAAAGAGAATGGGCTCAAAAAACCAGAAAATTCTAGACTTACGGTAGGCATAAGTCGGATTTAATGCAATTGAATAAGCCCCCCCCCACAACCCCCCCATTATTTTCTTCCATCTTTTGCCCCCCCCCCTTCATTTTTTTTTTTTTTTGTGGTTTACCCAAGCCCCTCATCCCAAGAAATTCCTACGCCACTCCCTACCCCTGCCAGAGCATCCGCCACTGACCACCCATAATGCTGCCAGTCTATAGCACTATCAGCACCCCCCTATTTCTCTTTGTCTTGGTTCTTGGTGTTCTTGAACTGAATTCCAAGTTGTTAGAATGCCTTGAATCTGTTTTGTTTAGCCCCCTTTTGCAGAGCTAGCATGATGGTCTCGCTGACCGATCAGTGAGTCGGGGTCTAGGGGCGACGCGCCCTGGTTTGGAGGTTCGGGGGTAACGCCCCCGAAACTGACGGCGTACTGATGTATGGGTTAGGGTTAACTCTAAAACCTAAGCTCTATATATGTAATGCGTATCTATGTATTCCAATATCAATAAAACTATCCCTCTCTTCTGCCTGTGGACGTAGCAAACACATTGTTAATGAACCACGTTAAATATGTGTGTATTTGTCAATTTGTTCGTACTTTCTCGCATCCGTTATAGCAATGTGAATATATGAGGTAACAATAAATACAAAAGCACATATTTATGTGTGCTGTAATTTATAATGTTGTACTAAATTATTTTGTAAAGATACTAAAAATGACCTAAATCCGATTCCAAAATGGGGGGCGAGAAGATAAAAAAAAGGAAAAGAGAGTGGGGCTCAAAAATACAACAAAATTCTAGACTTACGGTAAGCTTAAGTTAAATTTAATGCAATTGAATAAACACCACCCCACTACCACCCCATTATTTTCTTCCATCTTATGCACACTCCCCTTCATTTTTTTATTATTTTTTTTTTAGGTTTACCCAAGCCTCTCATCCCCAGGAACTCCTATACCACTTCCTACCCCTGCCAGAGCATCCACAACTGACCACCCATAACGCCGCCGGTCTCTAGCACTATCAGCGCCTCCCCATATTTCTCTTGGTCTTGGATCTTGGTGTTCTTGAACTGAATTCCAAGTTGTTAGAATACCTTGAATCTATTTTCTTCAGCTGCCTTTTGCAGACCTAGCATGGTGGTCTCGCTGACCGATTAGTGAGTCGGGGTCCAGGGGCGACGTGCCTTGGTTTGGGGGTTCGGGGGTAACGCCCCCGAAGTTGATGGTGTACGTGATGTATGGGTTACGGTTAACCCTAAAACCCAAACCCTATATGTGTAATGCGTATCTCTGTGCTCTAATATCAATAAAACTGTCCCTCTCCTTTGCCTGTGGACGTAGCTAACACATTGTCAGTGAACCACGTTAAAACTGTGTGTATTTATCAATTTGCTCATACTTTCTCACATCCATTATAACAATGTGAATATATGAGATAACAATAAACGCAAAAGCACATATTTATGTGCGTTGTAATTTATAATGTTCCACTAAATTATTTTGTAAAGTTACTAAAAATGACCCAAATACGATTCCAAAATAGGGGGCGAGATTTTTTAAGATAAAAAAAAGGAAAGAGAATGGGGCTCAAAAATACAAGAAAATTACAGACTTATGGTAAGCTTAAGTCAAATTTATTGCAATTAAATAAACGCCACCCCACTACCACCCCATTATTTTCTTCCATCTGCTGCACACCCCCCTTTATTTATTTTTTTTTTGGTTTACCCAAGCCCCTCATCCCTAGGAACTCTAATGCCACTCCCTACCCCTGCTAGAGCATCCGCCACTGACCACCCATAGTGCTGCCAGTCTCTAGCACTATCAGCACCTCCCCTGATTTCTCTTGGTCTTGGTTCTTGGTGTTCTTGAGCTGAATTCCAAGTCGCTAGAATGCCTTGAATCTGTTTTCTTTAGCCCCCTTTTGCAGGCTTAGCATGGTGGTCTCGCTGACCGGTCAACGAGTAGGGGCCCAGGGGCGACGTGCCCTGGTTTGAGGGTTCGGGGGTAACGCCCCCGAAACTGACGGCGTACGTGATGTATGGGTTAGGCCTAACTCTAAAACCTAAACCCTATATATGTAATGCGTATCTCTGTATTCCAACATCAATAAAACTATCACTCTCTTCTGCTTATGGATGTAGCTAACATATTGTTAGTGAACCACGTTAAATCTGTGTGTATTTGTCAATTCGTTCATACTTTCTCGCATCCGTTATAACAATGTGAATATATCAGATAACAATAAATACAAAAGCACATATTTATGCGTGCTGTAATTTTTTATGTTCTACTAAATTATTTTGTAAACTTACTAAAAATGACCCAAATATGATTCCAAAATAGGGGGCGAGATTTTTTAAGGTAAAAAAAAGGAAAAGAGAATGGGTCTCAAAAATGCAAGAAAATTCTAGACTTACGGTAAGCTTAAGTCAAATTTAATGCAATTGAATAGACACTGCCCCACTACCACCCCATTATTTTCTTCCATCTTTTGCACACCCCCTTTATTTATTTATTTTTTTTTGGGTTTACCCAAGCCCCTCATTCCCAGGAACTCCTGTACCACTCCCTACCCCTGCTAGCGCATCCGCCACTGACCACCCATAATGCTGCCGGTCTCTAGCACTATCAGCGCCTCCCCCTCTTTCTCTTGGTCATGGATCTTGGTGTTCTTGAGCTGAATTCCAAGTTGTTAGAATGCCTTGAATTTGTTTTCTTTGGCCCCCTTTTGCAGACCTAGCATGGTGGTCTCGCTGACTGGTCAGTGAGTCGGGGTCCAGGGGCGACACGCCCTGGTTTGAGATTCGAGGGCAACGCCCCCGAAACTGGCAGCGTACGCGATGTATGGGTTAGGGTTAACTCTAAAACCCAAACCCTTTATATGTAATGTGTATCTCTGTATTCCAATATCAATAAAACTATCCCTCTCTTCTGCCTGTGGACGTAGCTAACACATTGTTAGTGAACCACGTTAAATATGTGTGTGTTTGTCAACTTGTTCATACTTTCTCGCATCCATTATAGCAATGTGATTATATGAGATAACAATAAATACAAAAGCACATATTTATGTGCGCTGTAATTTATAATGTTCTACTAAATTATTTTGTAAAGTTACTAAAAATGACCCAAATACGATTACAAAATAGGGGGCGAGAATTTTTAAGATAAAAAAAAAAAAAGAGAATGGGGCTCAAAAATACAAGAAAATTCGAGATTTATGGTAACCTTAAGTCAAATTTAATGCAATTGAATGAACACCACCCCACTGCCACCCCATTATTTTCTTCCAACTTATGCACACCCCCTTTCATTTTTACTTTTTTTGGTTTACCCAAATCTCTCATCCCCCGGAACTCCTATACCACTCCCTGCCCCTGCCAGAGCATCCGCCACTGACCACCCATAGTGCTGCCAGTCTCTAGCACTATCAGCGCCTCCCCCTATTTCTCTTGGCCTTGGATCTTGGTGTTCTTGAGCTGAATTCCAAGTTGTTAGAACGCCTTGAATCTGTTTTCTTTAGCCCCCTTTTGCAGACCTAGCACGGTGGTCTCGCTGATCGATCAGTGAGTCGGGGTCCAGGGACGACGCGCCCTGGTTTGGGGGTTCGGGGGCAACGCCCTCAAACCCAACGGCGTATGTGATGTATGGGTTAGGGTTAACTCTAAAAGCTAAACCTAATATGCGTAATGCGTATCTCTATTTTTCAATATCAATAAAACTATCCGTCTCTTCTACCTGTGGACGTAGCTAACACATTGTTAGTGAACTACATTAAATCTGTGTGTATTTGTCAATTTGCTCAGACTTCCTCGCATCCGTTATAACAATGTGAATATATATATGAGATAACAATAAATACAAAAGCACATATTTATGTGTGCGGTAATTTATAATGTTCTACTAAATTATTTTGTAAAGTTACTTAAAATGACCCAAATGCGATTCCAAAATAGGGGATGAGATTTTTTAAGATAAAAAAAAAGAAAAGAGAATGGGGCTTAAAAATACAAGAAAATTCTAGACTTACAGTAGGCTTAAGTCGGATTTAATGCAATCGAATAAGCCCCACCCCACAACCACCCCATTGTTTTCTTCCATCTTTTGCTCACCCCCCTTCTTTTTTTTTTTTTTTTTGTTTACCCAAACCCCTCATCCCAAGAAACTCCTATGCCACTCCCTACCCCTGCCAGAGCATCCGCCACTAACCACCCATAATACTGCCAGTCTATAGCACTATCAGCGCCTCCCCTTATTTCTCTTGGTCTTGGTTCTTGGTGTTCTTGAGCTGAATTCCAAGTTGTTAGAATGCCTTGAATCTGTTTTCTTTAGCCTCCTTTTGCAGGCCTAGCATGGTGGTCTCACTGACCGATCAGTGGTTCGAGGTCTGGGGGCGACGCGCCCTGGTTTGGAGGTTCGGGGGTAACGCCTCCGAAACTGATAGCGTACGTGATGTATGGGTTAGGGTTAACTCTAAAACCTAAACCCTATATATGTAATGCGCATCTCTGTATTCCAATATCAATAAAACTATCCCTATCTTCTGCCTGTGGACGTAGCTAGCACATTGTTAGTGAACCACATTAAATATGTGTGTATTTGTCAATTTGTTCACGCTTTCTGGCATTTGTTATAGCAATGTGAATATATGAGGTAACAATAAACACAAGAGCACATATTTATGTGTGCTGTAATTTATAATGTTCTAGTAAATTATTTTATAAAGATACTAAAAATGACCCAAATTCGATTCCAAAATAGGGGGCGAGATTTTTTAAGATAAAAAAAAAGAAAAGAGAATAGGGCTCAAAAATACAAGAAAATTCTAGACTTACGGTGGGCTTAAGTCAAATTTAATGCAATTGAATAAACACCACCCCACAACCACCCCATTATTTTCTTCCATCTGATGCACAACCCCCTTCCTTTTGTATTTTTTTTTGGTTTACCCAAACCCCTCATCCCCAGGAACTTCTATGACACTCCCTACCCCTGCCAGAGCATCCGCCGTAGACCACCCATAATGCTGCCAGTCTCTAGCACTATCAGCGCCTCCCCCTATTTCTCTTGGTCTTGGTTCTTGGTGTTCATGAGCTGAATTTCAAGTTGTTAGAATGCCTTGAATCTGTTTTCTTTAGCCCCCTTTTGCAGATCTAGCATGGTGGCCGCGCTGACCGGTCAGTGAGTCGGGGCCCAGGGGCGACGCGCCCCTGCTTGGGGGTTCGGGGGTAACGCCCCCGAAACTGACAGCGTACGTGATGTATGGGTTAGGGTTAACTCTAAAACCTAAACCCTATATATGTAATGCGTATCTCTGTATTCCAATATCAATAAAACTATCCCTCTCTTCTGCCTGTAGACGTAGCTAATACATTGTTAGCGAAGCACGTTAAATATGTATGTATTTGTCAATTTGTTTATACTTTCTCGCATCCGTTATAACAATGTGAATATATGAGATAACAATAAATACAAAAGCACATATTTATGTGCGCTGTAATTTATAATGTTCCACTAAATTATCTTGTAAAGTTACCAAAAATGACCCAAATTCGATTCCAAAATAGGGGGCGAGATTTTTTAAGATAAAAAAAAAAGAAAAGAGAATAGGGCTTAAAAATACAAGAAAATTCTAGATTTACGGTAAGCTTAAGTCAAATTTAATGCAATTGAATAAACACCACCCCACAACCACCCCATTATTTTCTTCCATCTGATGCCCACCCCCCTTCCTTTTTTATTTTTTCTTTGGTTTACCCAAATCCCTCATCCCCAGAAACTCCTATGCCACTCCCTACGCCAGCCAGAGCATCCGCCACCGACCACCCATAATACTGCCAATCTCTAGCACTATTTGCGTCTCCCCCTATTTCTCTTGGTCTTGGTTCTTGGTGTTCTTGAGCTGAATTCCAAGTTGTTAGAATGCCTTGAATTTGTTTTCTTTAACCCCCTTTTGCAGACCTGGCATGGTGGTCTCGCTGACCGGTCAGTAAGTCGGGGTCCAGGGGCGACGCGCCCTGCTTTGGGGGTTCGGGGGTAACGCCCCCGAAACTGACGGCGCACGTGATGTATGGGTTAGGGCTAACTCTAAAACCTAAACCCTACATATGTGATGCGTATCTCTGTATTCCAATATCAATAAAACTATCCTTCTCTTCTGCCTGTGGACGTAGCTAACACATTGTTAGTGAACCACGTTAAATCTGTGTGTATTTGTCAATTTATTCATACATTCTCACATCCGTTATAACAATGTGAATATATGAGGTAACAATAAATACAAGAGCACATATTTATGTGTGCTGTAATTTGTAATGTTCTACTAAATTATTTTGTAAAGTTACTAAAAATGACCCAAATACGATTCCAAAATGGGGGGCGAGATTTTTTAAGATAAAAAAAAAAGAAAAGAGAATGGGGCTCAAAAATACAAGAAAATTCTAGGCTTACGGTAAGCTTAAGTCAAATTTAATGCAATTGAATAAACACCACCCCACGACCACCCCATTATTTTCTTCCATCTTATGCACACCCCCCTTTATTTTATTTTTTTTTTTTTGGGTTTACCCAAGCCCCTCATCCCTAAGAACTCTTATGCCACTCCCTACCCCCGCCAGAGTATCTGCCACTGACCACATATAATGCTGCCAGTCTCTAGCACTATCAGTGCCTCCCCCTATTTCTCTTGGTCTTGGTTCTTGGTGTTCTTGAGCTGAATTCCAAGTTGGTAGAATGCCTTGAATCTGTTTTCTTTACCCCCTTTTGCAGACGTAGCATGGTAGTCTCGTTGATCAGTCAGTGATTTGGGGTCCGGGGGCGACGCGCCCTGGTTTGGAGGTTTGGGGGCAATGCCCCCGAAACTGACGGCGTATGTGATGTATTGGTTATGGTTAACTCTAAAACCTAAACCCTATATATGAAATGCGTATCTCTATATTCCAATATCAAGAAAACTATCACTCTCTTCTGCCTGTGGACGTAGCTAACACATTGTTAGTGAACCACGTTAAATATGTGTATATTTATCAATTTGTTCATACTTTCTCGCATCTGTTATAACAATGTGAATATATGAGATTACAATAAATACAAAAGCAGATATTTATGTGTGCTGTAATTTATAATGTTCTACTAAATTATTTTGTGAAGTTACTAAAAATGACCCAAATACGATTCCAAAATAGGGGGCAAGATTTTCTAAGATAAAAAAAAAGAAAAGAGAATGGGGCTCAAAAATACAAGGAGATTCTGGATTTACGGTAAGCTTAAGTCAAATTTAATGCAATTGAATAAACCCCACCCATTATCACCCCATTATTTTCTTCCATCTTATACACACCCCCCTTCTTTTTTCTTTTTTTTTGATTTACCCAAACCCCTCATCCCCAGGAACTCCTATGCCACTCCCTACCCCTGCCAGAGCATCCGTCACTGACCACCCATAATGCTGCCAGTCTCTAGCGCTATCAGTGCCTCCCCCTATTTCTCTTGGTCTTGGTTCTTGCTGTTCTTGAGCTGAATTCCAAGTTGTTAGAATGCCTTGAATCTGTTTTCTTTAGCCCCCTTTTGCAGACCTAGCATGGTGGTCTCGCTGACCGGCCAGTGAGTCAGGGTCCAGGGGCGACGCACTTAGCTTGGGGGTTCGGGGGCAACGCTCCCGAAACTGACAGCGTACGTGATATATGGGTTAGGGTTAACTCTAAAATCTAAACCCTATATAAATAATGCGTATCTATGTATTCTTATATTATCAGATGAATAAAACTATCCCTCTCTTCTGCCTGTGGACGTAGCTAACACATTGTTAGTGAACCACATTAAATCTGTGTGTACTTGTCAATTTGTTCTACTTTCTCGCATCCGTTATAACACACGTTCTCCTAAATTGAATTTACTATTTTATTTCTCAATTTAGTTAGTAAACATGTTTTTTTAAGCTTTAAAAAGTGTTAATTTGTTCAAATTTAGAGTTTGTTGTGATAATTTTGAGGATTCAAGCGGTATGGTGTTATGGGTGTTTATGGGAAGAATGGGTTGGATATGGGTTGTGAAATTTTAGATCATAAGCGTTGATTGAGTGAAAGCTAAAGGGATTTTTGTTGTATTTGAATGAAACCAAAGGTTGAGATGCATGTGTGGAACCTTGGTCGTTGAAAAGCTAAAGAGAAAGCAGGGGAGCTTGAAGTTCAGGTTGGAAGAAAGGGAGAAGATGAAGTTTTGGGCAGTTTGACATAAATATGCTTATTCATGAATTCAGAGCATGATTAGGAAAGTGAATTATGTAACTACTGACTGATTTGGGCGGGGTTAGTTATATTGATTCTTTGCGACATAAAAATAGTGAGGATGATGGATTATATTTAGTGCTAATGATGAAGGTAAGTGATTGTCTAAAGGGGTAATAAAAAGATGGATTGTCTAAAGGGGTAATAAAAAGATGGATTATACTTAAATGGGTTAAACATGACATACTTCCTTGTAATTCAAACAACTAAATGCTAACTAAACTTGCCTAAAATTTTGAACATTAATACCTTCATAACTCGATTCTGAAAGCATGCATATTGCATTCAAAAAACTGAACGCATGAATCGAACATACTATGCTAACCCACTTTTGTCGATAAACTATTAATTTATAAGTAGTTGAAATTGAAGAAATAATGATAACAATCATAGTAACAACAACAACACAACAACCACACCAACAACATGACCAACACCAACAACAACAACAATAATAATAATAATAATAATAATGGCACTAACAAAAGGGGGCATAATTTAGCTGACTTAATTCATTAATAACGAAAAGGTGGCTTAGTCTGATCAAATTGATAATGGATGAAAAATAAAAATCATTTACATGTTTAAGTAAATAATCATGGATATGTTAGTAAATTAGAAAAATACCAAGAAAGCATATGGGTTATTCAAAAACATTGTAATAATAAAAATTATTGTAGACTTTAATAACACTAGAAGAGCTATGTGGAATAGACAAGGCCACTTCCACTGTTGTCAAGCCATTAATTAAATAATTCGGAGAAGTGAGAGACAAGCTGTTTAAATCAAGCACGTTTACTGCCTGTACCTTTCGAAATTCACATATTCATTATAAATACCAAAATCTCATAATATACAAATATTTAATAAATGATTTTCAAGTATTGTATTACCACATAATCAAGCAGACCTATCAATTATCAATTATCAGGGCTTAGTGTGCACCTACTCAATGATGACATTGTATAAAAGAGCTCATCAATATTGCTTATATTTTTAGATAAGAACTAGTAATAGTTTTAACATAATTCTCTCTCCTCCTCATTTCGAACTAAATGAATTGAAATACATACATTCACTAAAAAATGAATTTTTTTTCTTTACATTATGGAGGTAAACATATTTTTAGATAATAACTAGTAATATTTTGTTATGTTGTGAACTTAATCACACTATTATTTTATGGTCGCATGGAACCTACAAAGGAGAACCAATGGTAGAAGTACACGGAAATAAAGATCAGCAGTTAAGATAGATTCTGTTAAAGATTTATAATACTCTCAAACGTGATTGTTAGTAAATACACATACTACCGAGGTTGTAAGATGTCACTTCCCATACAATATACAAATTTTATACGACATTCGGCACAACAGTAAGTCACTAGTATGTTTATGTGTATTTGACGGTATGCTAAGGTGGCGATGAACAAAGAGACATGGATGATATAGTATTGTTTCATTTGGTTTATATGTCTTAAACTGAGGATATTTGGATGTAGGAATTCGCTCATGTTGTGACTAAGATTATCAATTGAATTACATAGGCCTTAGACTTCTATTAGACATGATAAAGTAAATGGATTCCAAGAAACAAAAGGAAGAAGAAAAGAAAAAGGAGGGGAAACCATTTGAAGATTCAAGGTTGTGGTGTAATATGGGTATTTATCAAGGAGAGTACTGTAAGATAAATCTTGATTAGCGTATATGAGTATTTTCACGATAGGTAATGATGCTAGAAGGCTACTAAGGAAGCTTCAAGAGAATATCATGATTTATTATTCTGCCATAATTATCACTTACCTATGCGATTAGATGTGATGCATGCATTAAGGTTGTTGAACAGGGCTATTCTAAAAGCATAACCTATATGCACTAAAGTGACAGAGAGAATAGCCTACCTCTAAAATTAATGAGGATAGAACAGTGCTTAAAACCAATAATATGCTTGAGTTGTTATGCTTTGATAATCAACTTGGTGATGACATTTTGATGGCACTGAGCATTTCCTATTATGTTAATATTACAATGTTACAGGAAGTAAGAATTGAAAGATAAGCTATTGATAGATGGAAATTGTGAGTTAGAATTAGTGGTGAAACACGAGGGTTATTAAAGAACTATTGGCATTATCTTCCTCTTTAGTAATGATGTAAGGTAGAATATGAAGAGTCGACAGAAGATGTTAATTTAGGTACATCTATATTTATTGTAAGCAAGGGTGTATCAAAGGAGTTCCTACAGCCTTGAAATTGTGATGATGAATACAATAGAATGATGAAGCAGCATATGGAGAAATGGAAAAAGGATTTTAAGAGCTCTTGAAGGTAAAGTAGAAACTTAAGGACTTTTGTAATAATGTGGCTGAATCCATAATGGCAACGATTTCTATCTTTGAATCCAAGTATGCCATAGCATCAACGATTATTTTTGATGTCACGAAAGAACTTGGGTATTATATTTGAACTACATAAAGTTGAAATTTTAATTTAACAACATGAGACCATATAGAATGAGACGGTGTTTGAGCCATTCATCGAAGGTTTGAGAAGCTATATGTACCTTACCCATATCAGATAAACTCATGCAATGACAATTATAATAATCTTTATGCTGATGTAATACCCTATAACCACATATAGATTAGAATTCACGAAAATTGTTCTTTTCTCATTTAAAAAAAAAAAAAAAAACCATGGTTTCTTTGGTGACAATTGAAAACTTATATTCTATTTCAGTGAATTTTTACCAACAACACATTTGCAACATATCAATTCTATATTCTTATGAATATGTGACCAGACTTTGTTGGAGATGTTCCTTACTATTAAACCACTACATGAATTATAATCTTTGTGTAAAAAGTGGGAGGTTATCCTCCCTATATCTTTACCAATAACCCCTATACTGCCGCCTTCTGCTACATTCATGTAAATGATTTAACTTCACATCTCTTAACTTATAATTTTAATCCCTTCTATTCAGCTTTATTGTTGTCTTGGAACTTGTCCCCTATAAGTAGGGCATATTTGGTACTCTCTTTTCGTAATGAATATCATTGTTTCAAAACATTTCCTACCCAAATCATCATATCGAAGTTGTCATACTAATAACTTCGTGAGACAATCAACTCAGTGGAAGCTAATGTTAGTATTCTCATGTTGTTCTTAAGTTAAATACCAGAACTTCTATGCTTTCAAAACTTCTAGAGAATCAGGCTTTTATTGAAATTCTGATCTACTATAGTGAGTTCAACTCTTTTGCCTTAAACCTTGTCATAAATGCTAATCATATGTCCTTATTACTATCACTTGGGTTTCCATGGTGAAATTTTGTTTATAGATAATTTGCTTTCTTCCTTGCTCGTTAGTTTCCTCTTTTATGCCCCTACAACTTTTGTTACCTTCTCATATGATGTCCCTTATAGTACAACTAAATATTCTTTCCTCGTTTTGTTACTTCATCCCACCATTGGATATATTCCTCCTTGTACTTTTTGTGTCTGATTAAGAATCACATGCTAACTTGACTCTTATTTATATCTTTAATTCTTCTTACTTTTTATTTAAGAAGGAAGCTTCCCTTACAGAATTCCTAATGCATCTAGCTTCTTCCCAATCACCATTTAAATATTCCAACGTATAGTGGGACTCCAAGCAAAAAGAACCTTGAGAATAAAATGACAAAAATACATCTAATTACCTCATTTTGAACGGATACCCTGTTCACTGCATTCTTTATAGACAACAACAAATTAGTAGACAATGCACTTACTTAATTGTCAATTTTGGATTATCACTCCCTAAATATTTGAACTTATTATTTGCTTCTTATTAAACCCATCTAATTACCATTCCTAACCATTATGTATAGCGAAATTTATCCTCTCATGAATTTCAACATCATTTTTTTTTTCAAATTGGTTTTCTTGCAATTGCCCAACAGATGTCCTAGTAAGAGTTGCTTGATTTCTTACGTAAAGTGTCATCCGAAGAGTATCTACCTTGACATTGTTTGCTAATTCTCTCTATGTTACTCTCATTTCTTACACCTTCATAGTTGTATGCGATCCCTCTTTATTTTATTTAAAAGACACCTTTGCAAGGGCTTCCCTAATAACTAATTAGTCTAAAGCGTTTCACTCTGATGGCTTACATGAAGTGACAGTCACATTAAGATTGATGTTGGTCTCAATTCACATTCCCACATATTAAATAATCTAGTGGTGACCTGTCGTTAGATGTCTCTGGGACGGGAAAAAGGAGGGTCAAGGGATCTTCGAAACAACCTTTGGATGACAATGTCTTGGTGCAATATGTAGTCCCATCATGTTACCATCTTATTGCATGAAAAAGCATACGAATGGCCAATCTCTATTATTCTTGAGCTTCTTATCCTTGTAGTTGGAGGTTTAGGCATATAATTGACTCTCCTTGCCACCTAGTGTTGAGTGGTCATAAATGCATATTATGCTTACATTTTTAAATACCCTTCATTTCACATTGATATCTGCTTATGGAAGTATTGGAGTGTAAACCTCAATATTCCCCACTATTGCCAATCTTTGAATACATTTTTTATGAAATAACCCTTGTGGCTATTTAACAAGTTCGAGGAGAATTATATATGCATTTAACTTGGGATCATCTTCATCCAAATTCCTTTAAGGATCACCAAGTACCTATTAAAAACACTACTAATGAACTATTTTGAGGGTGGACAATACAAATTTATTCCTTATAGGAAATGCTAGTCAAATGGGCTCTAAGTGTGGTCGCTACTTCCCTATGACATATTGGTGCTATAAAGAGAACACTGAACCTTACAAATGGTGTTATGTAAACTGGAATATATTAAGGAATTAACATGTCTTGGACATAACGAGTGATCGAAAGATAGAATAATTTTAAAAGTTTATACAGTGACCATACTCATCATTGATCAGTAAAAATGTAAGTATAGGATCAACTTTACGTTTGGGTAAATTATGGATGTTAAATCTCAATTGAAGGGTTAAATTTAACAGGCTTCTGTGCATGTATTCTTTGTTCATGACCATTAATTTACTTCTTTTATATAAGTCCACGTCAAAGCAGGAGGCTAAAGAGAAACCATAGAAGTGGAATTATTATGGTACACATTAAACAATGCAAGGGGAATTTAGAAACGGATATATGGGGTTTATCATAATAATGACTATTATTTCGTAGAAAAAAAGGAAATTGCTATAGTACAATGCCTTAGCAAAGTTGATCGTTGGATAAAGAAAATTCTTCATGGTCGTGAAAAGGGTTTGAAGTTGGGGTTTACAACTTATTATTAGACCTCGAGAGTCACATTTACATTTAAGAATGAAATTTTAAGAATATCATAAGGAATTAGATTTATTGACTTTGCATTGATCCATGATGCTCGAGGAATAAACCAATCCACAAGTACATCTGAAGGGAGAAAGGTTTAATTATGTGAGGTATCACAATACAAGATACATAATCCGATACCAAGTTTGAACTTTGATATTGCGAAAAGGACTTCTTGGATAAACCAAAAGAAACAAAGGGAAAGGCAGCATTTTAAATTTGTCTCTACATAATATATTTTAAGGTTGAACCTTTTAGTATACAATTTAACTTAGCCAGCATACTTAGAGCATATACATAGTATTTTCTACATTTTTATAGATCAGAAACTATACACCATGCCTAAGTCACAACATTGAGATAGAACCTGTAGAACTTGGTCTCAGAGAAGCATCTTGTGTGAGTTTTTTGAGCTTACACGCAAACAATACCCCAGTTAGAGCATTATTGGTTAAAGGCTGTGGGATAAGTGGATAACCACTCTGCCTCAAAGGTTGCTTAAGAGGCTGAAGGAGATATATCGAGGGGTATTTCCCATATTGATTGATAGATTGACTTTGTAAGTAGAACTAGACCATGTGCATGGTATTTTCATATTTCACAGCTTACAAAATGTGTCCCAGACCCAAAACATGACATTGTGACATAGCTTATAGAAGTAGTTGGAAGCTTAGTTTATACAGAGCATCATGTTCAGATACTAGATTATAAAGTCAAACAGCCCAGTAATAGAGAACGTCCTTTTAGCTAATGCTTTATAGGCTAACCACACTTCATTAGAAACTTGTTTTAAAGTGAATACACGATATCTTTCAAATATGTAAGTTTTGAGGAAGAGATTATTTTCAAAGGAAAATTGTGTAATAGCCCCAACCAAAACCACATGAATTCCATTAGTTAACCATAGATAACAGGTTAAGCATCGCATTTCAATTAACCATTTGAAATATTTGTGCAATTGCTTGCTAGAGCGACAAAGTAGCATGGAAATAAGATTTGGTAATGTTTTGTATAAAATCATTCAGTACCTATAAATAAATGTAAATTATCATATCTAGATAAGTGATCATATTCTTTATGAAAGATACTAACTAAAAATACTTTGTATAATTGGTTTATCTACGATAAGTAAATGTAAATAAAAGAAAATTGTGAATAAATGAAATAAAAACAAATACAAAAGCACATATTAATCAATGTAACTAAAATTTATAATTTTCTCACAAATAATTTACAAAGTTACTAAAATAACCCAAGTATAATTGCAAAATAGAAGGGGAGATTTTTTTTATTGCCAAAAAAAAGAAAAGAGAATGGGGCTAAAAATACAAGAAAAATGTAAACCTAGGATAAGCTTCAATCGAATTTAATACAATTAAATAAACACCTTCCCTCACCCCCTAATTTTTCTACCATCCCATGCACACGGCCTTCCTTCCCCCCCCCCCCCCCCCTCCTTTTTTTTACCTATAACCCGTATCCCCTGCAACACCTATGAAAACTCCCATCCCTGCTATAGGGCTTGCCACTAGCCACCCGCAGCACTGCCAGGACCTTCCCCCATTCCTCTTGGTCTTAGTTCTTGTTGTTCTTAAGGTGAATTCCAAGTTCTCCTAAATTGATTTTACCATTACATTTCTCAATTTAGTTAGTAAACATCTTTTTTCAGCTTGAATGAGTATTTATTTGTGTGAATTTAGAGTTTGTTGTCATAATTTTGAGGATTCAAATGGTGAGCTATTGTGGGTTTTCATGGGAAGAAGGGGTAGGATATGGGTTGCGAAATTTTAGCTCATATGAGTTGATTGAGTGAAATTTAAAGGGATTTTTGTTGTATTTGAATAAAACTAAAGGTTGGGATATGTGTGGAATCTTGGTCATTGGAGAGTTGAAGAAGAAGAAGGGGATCTTGAAGTTTGGGTTGCTATAAGGAGAGAGGATGAAGGTTTGGGCATTTTGAAATGAATATGCTAATTCATGAATTTGGAGCATAATTAGCAAAGTGATTTATGTACTAGTGATTGATATGGGTGGGGCTAGTGATTAATATTGATTCTTTACAGCATAAAAATAGTGAGGATGATGGATTATGTTTAATGCCAATGATGAAGTTAAGCAATTGCTTTTCTAAAGGGATAATAAAAGGGTGGATTATGCTTAAGTGGGTTAAACATGATATATTTTCTCACCATTCAGACAAGTAAATGATAATTAAAACTTTCCTAAAATTTTGAACATTTAGTACATTCTTAACTTAGCTCTGAAAGCGTGCATATTGCATTAAAAATAAAATTGAACCCATAAATCAAACCTACTATGCTAACCCCTTTTCCTTCATAAATTAATAATTTAAAAGTAGTTGAAATTGAAGAAGAAATAATAATAATAATAATAATAATAATAATAATAATAATAATAATAATAATAATAATAGTAGTAGTAATGGTGGGAATAATAATAATAATAATAATAATAATAATAATAATAATAATAATAAGAACAACAAAAACAACATTAATAATAATAATAATAATAATAATAATAATAATAATAATAATAATAATGGCATTAATAAAAGGGGGCATAATTTACAACGACAACATCCTAGAATAGGTCCTACTTGTGAGGGATCTAGAGAGATCTATATATAAGCAACTTTAGTTTGCAAGTATCACAACCAACAAAGAAGCCCATTTTAAAGACCCACAAAAATGATTTGAAAAAATATTTTATAATTGAAAATCCTTTGTTTTAAAAAATGGATAGCTAAAGGTAGATATTAAAAAAAAAAAAAAAAAACCCTCTTCCACATGTTTAGCTAACGTAAATAGTTGACAATTAAAAGGGACTACGTATGATTAGGTTAATAATGGACGAGAAATAACACTCATCTACGTGTTTAACTAAATAATGATGTATATGTTGACAAATTAGAAAAATACCAAGAAGGTTTGTGGGTTATTTACAAATAGTGTAATAATAAAAAATTATCGTAGACAGTGTAATAAGAACTATGTAGAACAGAAATTAGGCCATTTTCACGGTTGTTGAGTCATTAAATAATTTAGAGAGCTGGGAGACAAAGTTTTTAAATCTGGTACATTTACTGCATATATCTTTCAAAATTCACATATTTGTTGTAAATATCAAAATCTCATAATACACAAATATTTTATGAATCATTTTCATGTATTATTTTGCCACATAATCAAGTGAATCCACCAGTTATTATCAATTATCCGAGATTAGGCCTATCAATCGACTCACGCAGCTTTAGCATCCGCATCTCGATTGACATGGGAGGTGTGCATGTACTTAATGATCACATTGTACATATGAACTTATTGAATTTGAGTTCCACTTTTAGATAATAACTGGTAAAAATTTTAATATAATTATTTTTCTCTTTTTTTTCGAACTAAAATGAATTGAAATATGTGTGCTTACTGAAAAATGAATTTCTTTTCTTTACATTATAGGGGTAAATGTGTTGAACTTCGCTCATTGTTTGAATTTCTTTTCTTTGCAGTATAGAGGTAAGCATATTGAACTTCACTCATTGTTCGAATATTTTTTTGTATTTTTGTGTTTTAGGCAGAGTATCTAAGAAATGTAGACACTTGGCAATATATATGAAGCAACCAGACAATCAGTGGGTCTGGACGATCTCATGGTGATGTCCATGAACTCTAGGGTAAGAGACATGTATGTTTTGTAGTTTTGGAATTTCATTCAAGATTGAGCATATACAAATTGTACTATTTTCAAGTAACATCAGAGACATTATAATGTTTACGCAACGAGTTAACCAAACCTTATCCTCCAGAGAATGGCAGTAATACTCTAACCTTTATTCTAATATAATGTTTAGGTAATTAAAGTTAATTACGATAATGAGTTGGGGCGTTACGAATACCGTTGGAATCTTTAGTATTAATAAATGTACATGTACCTTGTATTTAACAACATATTTTATAAAGTATAAAAGATTTTACAATTAAAAATTTAAAAAGCATTATAGCCAAATAATGAAATTAAACAATTGATTTTCATCATCTACATTTGAAAAATGGACTGGCTAAAAATTTAAAGATGCAGGGCGAAGTACGAAGATACACATCCAATACCCAAATCTCTTCTAACAATATAATGTTCATGATGAAAACAAAGCTAATAGCTTGTATAGAGTTACATAAGCCCTGTCTTTCAGAACCTTTAATAGCTCTACCATCTTTCTGTACATTGTCGTTTGATACAACCTAAATACATGAAAGGAAACATTAAAAATTAAAGCCAGAATGAGGCGATGCTATTGGTATTTGAGAAAAAACCTAAACAAAATGAAAATGACGTCCAAAAGAAAAAGAAGAGAAAATTTTTCTATTTATCGTCCTATGAGGTGAGAAATTGAGCCATCCAAATTGATCTGAATTGGTTCAATTATGATTCTTCAGGCCTAAAACATTCAATTCTAAACTAAGAAGCTAAACAACTGTCTACGATACTTGTTTTCAATGATTTTTCATCTGTCTAGAAAATAGATCATAAAATAAGTAAACTCGTGCACACAAAACCAAGTTTTATCGCCAAGATATCACTACAACTGGTTGAAGCCAATGACAACACAATGAACTTTGACGTTTGAATCAATCGAACTGCCAAATGACATGGGAACATACCACAAACAAAAGATTTAAAAAAATGAGATATTTCAAAGAAAGCATACAATTCTTCTAGATAAACTCTTGCTTAAAAGCAATTGCAAAAACTCACTATAACTCGCAATTCTTCTCGAAAGCATACATTGTTTCTTTTTGCAAACAATTTCAAACTATTTCCACCAAATTCTCGAAAAACTAGGATACAAAACATACATAATATTCTCAAGGAAAAGAAAACAAAACGACCATCCACAGAACTTTACATTATTTTGAGATAAGCACCAAATCGACAAATACAGTTCAATAAGCAGCTAATAGCAACTTGCAAGGACCAACAAAAAATATCATCTGCAAGTGGACCCACATTTTAGATATTTTTGTGTTTGTCTCTTCCCTCATTTACCGTTTGCTTGTTCTCCTCTTTTGCCCTTTGCTTCGTCCTTTTCCTTCTCATCCTCCATCTATCGCTGCCTTCTTCTTCTTAATTTGTCTTCCTCGTGTTTCTCTTTTCTCCATCTTCTCTTCTAGGTGTGTCTGTCAGAGTTCAGAGAGAACTCAAATTAATGCCCTGCTCTTTCTTTCACTACTTAAAAAATCATATTTTTCTGATGGAATTTCTGAAGGAAAAAACTACTTTTTCCATTGAAAAATTAATTTTCCAACACATATTCTAGCTGAAAACATTTGTCAGAGTAAGGCTAGTTGGGAAGACATTCCGATAGAAAAAGTTATTCCGACAGAACCGGCTAGTCTGTCGGACGACCTCACTAAAGGAACACCGACAAACTAGGTCCATTGGATACAAAAAAAAATAATAATAAAACTAAAAATTTTTGAACAAATTGAAATTTTTTGGGGATTCGTCGGAACCTTTCGGAATCCGCTGGATTCTGTTGGAAGTAGATATGTCTTCTTCAACATACAATTTGAAAACTTCATTACCCAATTATAAGTTGAAGAAAACGTGTTACTATGAAATTTACAACAACCACCACGACGCAGAGCAGGACACCTAAGAGGGCTCCCAAGATTGAAATCAAGACCAAGGTACCAACCAAGGTCAGAAAGATCAAGGAAACCAGATTACACCCAACCAGATTCAAGCCTTGTTCTCCTGTTCCAAACCAGAATTAAGCACCGTTTTGGATGACATGATTCTAGGAGTTTCCAAGACCTCCTATGGGCAAGTCCTACTTTTTTGGACTCCCTAAGAAGTCTATTTTCATGGAAGGAATTCAATTTTAACCTATACACAACGAAGGCATACCGGGAAGATCCAGTTTACCCATCTTGGAAGATCAGATGGAATCACCACCTAAAACCTGACTTACGACCAATACTTTCGCTTAGGATGATAGTGAGCATTCTCAGGTGAAGAGAAATCAAAATCAGGGCCAATTCTTCATAGTGATTCAGCCCCATTTTGTTAACCGTTGCATGCTGGGCTCTAATATGACCCGTTCTAGAAATTAGCTTGGTTCTCATACCAAAGCTAATTTAGAGCCAATCTTTCTACTGAAGATGTTAGCCAACATGCTAAGGTATCCAACCATGAACAAAAATTCAAATCATGACCAGCTCTTTATGAGGTCCCAACTCATTTTGTTAACCATTACAATTTAAGACCATTCTGGACTCGATTCAAGTTTCTTGCTGTTTACCCCATCTAAACCTCATTTCGGCCTAATTTTTGTATTTGGGATAATCATTAACATACCAAGGATTTAGGTTATGCATTGAAATTAGTTCTAAATAAAATGGAAGCTTGCATTTCACTGATCAATTTCAGTGCTCAACCAGACGTGTTAAGTTAAAACTAACTGTTGTGGCTTTGCTTAAGGGTTTCCTTAATCAAGAGGGTTTGCTCAATTGTTTGCTTGCTTCCCTTGCTGTTGGACCTCCAGGAACATCATCAAGCCGATTTGAGGCTTTGACAACCCACTTAGCCAATGAGAGGTGTACTTGATAGCCATTTTCATCCGGATTGGCTAGCCGTAAAGTGGTACCTACAACCTACCTTTTATCTCTCCAGCATGTGCAAGTGGGGTGTTTAGGGTTAAGCAACCATGCTTTAGGCCTTGATTAGTGCTAAAAAGATTGTATTAGTTACACTCAAGCTTGTAATCAACTTAGGCTAAAACTGTTTTGCAAATAGATTAGCTTAAACTGATTTAGCTTAGGCCAACAACTAGCTTCCTTGCTTTCTAGCCTAAGACGTGTATATGTACCTGCTACCTTGGTTGTTCAAAGGAGAATACATGATACAAAAACCACCATTTTTGAGTTCAGCTCAAAATGCTCTCAAATCTCTCTTTTATCAATCCAAACAGATTGCTAATTTAAAGTAATTTCCTTTAATCCAATTCTGGTGGTATTGTCTTTATGATTTGGAGGGTGGATTCCTAATTATCTTGGGTGGTGGTGTGACCTTTATCTCATTCATATACTGCATTTGAGTTCTTGTTCCTTGTTGCTCCAAGGGCTAGCTAAGATCAAATTGCAAACGAGTTCCATTGCTTGAATTTCCTTAAGGCTTATGCATCAAAGTGATATTAGAGCATAACCTAGTGAGTTTTGCTTGTTGTTTATTACTTTGTAATCTTCCCCTATTCTTGAAACTACCGTTCCAGCAACTACAAAGAACCCTCTCAAGCCCAGACACACACCCAGCCGTAAAAACGCCTAAATTACTCAAACAGCCTAGAACCTAATTTCAGTTCATGGCCGGGAGAGATGAGGCTGAACCTTCCCAAACCAGAGTACCTGGGGGTTTAACCCTTGAGGACGCCCATGAGTTAGGCAGAGGGAATGCCATACTTCAGTTATAAAGAGATGTCCAAACACTCACCTCCAACCTAGCTGATGTTCTAGCCAGATTTAGGGATAATCCCGAAAGGGCCTATAAGAAGGAAAAGCGTCCAGCCTAGGAATGATCTAATTTCTGATCATTCATCTTCTTCTGAGGAAGAATACTCTCCTAGGGGTAGGAGGAGACCAACCAGACAGAATGAGGATGAATTGAGGGATATGAAATTTGATTCCCCAAATTTTAAGGGAACTTTGAATCTAGATATATACTTGGAATGGATCCAAACTGTGGAAAGATTGTTTGAGATTAAATGCTATTCTGATGAAAAATCCTTTAAGGTAGCCATTCTTAAGCTCAAAATTATGCCTCCCTTTGGTATGAAAACACCAAATGGTAATGAGCTAGGGAAGGAAATCTACGGATCAACACTTGGTCCAAACTGAAAAAGCTCATGAACAAGAGGTTTTTGCCATAAGGTTATAAGTGCGATCTCTACCTTAGAGTGTCCTCCCTAACCCAAAGTAGAATGAGTGTGGAGGAATACATTATGGTATTCAAGCAACTCAAGATTAGGAATGGGATAAAAGAGGAACCAGAACAAACTGTTGTGAGGTTCTTAAGAAGGCTAGATGAAGTCATTGCTGAAAAGGTTGATCTTCAACCTTATTGGGGTTTTGAGGATGTATGCAAGCTGGCGATCAAGGTTGAGAGGTACTCCAAAAACAAAAAGCCTTTTACAAATTCATACTCTCATCCTAACCCCCCACCTAACCATACACTCCCCTTTAGCCCTATTCTTCCCCTAAACCCGAAACACAAGCCAAAACTAATCCAGCTAAGGATAAAGGCAAGGAAGTTGTTAGGGAGCTTAGTAAGCAAGGTGATGGCAAGAGGTGCTTCAAATGTCAAGGGTATGGCCATTTCCAAGAAGAATGCCTAGATAGAAAAGCTCTCGCTATCAACGAGATTGAGGCGATTGATCAGATTATCATTGAACCGGATGAAGAAGAAGCTGAAGAAGAGGAAAAGGACACCATCTTAGCTCCTAAAGTTAGGGCGTTTCTGGTCCTCAAAAGAGTTTTACAAACCGTGGAGGTTCCAAGGGACGTAAACAAAAGAGAACTCATTTTTCATTCTCGATGTGCCATTCAAGGGAAGGTATGTAGTTTAATCACATATGGGGGTAGTTGTACCAATATTGCCTCATCCCATTTGATTGATAAGTTAAACTACCTACTATCCCCTCACCCTAGACCTTACTCCCTACAATGGCTCAAGAAAGAGAATGAGGTTCATATAACCAAACAGACCCTAATCACTTATACCATAGGTAACTTTAAAGATGAGGTCCTTTGTGATATCTTGCCTATGGATGCATGTCATTAGCTTTAGGGAGACCTTGGCAGTTTGATAAAGGTGTCATTCATAATGGAATAGCCAACACTTACACCTTTAAAGTCAAGGGTTGAAACTACACTCTCACACCTTAGCCCCTTAATCAAATCTACAACATTAAAACTAACCTTGGGGAGGGTAACACAAGTGATAAAGCCTTATTTCTGAGTAAAACATAGGTTGAGAGATCCATAAGTAAAGGCAAACTAGTTTATGCCTTACTTGTGTTAGAAAAAGAAGAGAGAGAGACATCTTTACATCCCCTAGCTCAACCCCTTGTACGTGAGTATTTGGATGTGTTTCCAAGTGACTTACCCCCTGAATTACCCCCAACTAGAGGGATTGAACTGCATGGCTCTAAGGGGTTTTCCAGGATATACTTGAGGAGTGGATACCACCAGATTAGCATAACGGATGGAGATGAATGGAAGAAGACTTTTAAAACCAAGCAAGGGTTGTATGAGGCTAATGAATGATGTCCTCAAACCTTTCGTTGGTCACTTTGTGGTGGTTTATTTTAATGATATCTTGGTTTATAGCTAGAATGAGAGAGAACATGTGGATCATCTGAACTAGATTTCTGAGGGTCTAAGAAGACAGAAGCTATATGCTAAGATGGAGAAGTGTGAGTATTTCACTTCACAACTCATTTTCTTTGGTTATGTGGTTTCAGCCCAACGTATTCAGGCTTATTAAAGTAAGATTGAGGCAAGCCAATCCTGGCCTCAACCCCAATTAATCACGAAGGTGAGAAGCTTTTATGGTTTAGCTTCCTTTTATAGGAGGTTTATTAGAGATTCATTTCAGTTATGGCCCCCATTATTGGATGCATGAAGAAAGGAGCATTTGAGTGGTCCAAGGCTGCCCAGAAGGCCTTTGAGATGATCAAATAGAAACTATACCAAGCACCAGTTTTGGCCCTTCCTAACTTTTAACACCTATTTGATCTAGAGTGTGATGCAAGTGGAGTGGGAATAGGAGCTATTCTAATCCAATCCATAAGACCTATTGCCTGTTTAAGTGAGAAATTGAATGGCTATAGAAGCAACTACAGCACCTATGACAGGGAATTCTATGCTATTATGAGGGCCTTGACTCATTTGGGTCATTATCTCAAAGCTAGACCTTTTGTCTTACATTCTGATCACCAGGCTCTCAAGTACATTAATCGTCAGCATAAACTCAACCCCAAGCATGCAAAATGGATGGAGTTCCTATAGTCATTTAACTTTACTTGCAAGCATAAGAGTGGGAAGGAGAATGTGATTGCGGATGCCCTATCCAGAAGGTTGACTCTACTTTCTGTTTTGGAAGCAAAGGTACTTGGATTCCATTCAATCCAAGCTATCTACAAGGAGGATCCAGATTTCCATCCCTTAATGGAGGAAGTTCCAAAAGATGGCCCCTATACTGTCCAAGAAGGATACCTATTTCACGTATAACAAGCTGTGTATCCTTATGTGCTATTTAAGAGAACTACTAGTCTGAGAGGCTCATGGTGGTGCTCTTACTGGCCATTTTAACCTAAATAAAGCAATTGACATTCTGAAAGAGTATTTCTATTGGCCTAAGATGGGAGGGGATGTTCACAAGATCATTTCAGCTTGGCCCATATGTCACAAAGAAAAGAGTCAGTTTCACGAAGGCTTGTACACCCCACTGCCCGTACCCTTAAAGCCTTAAGATGACGTTAGTATGGATTTCATTGTGGCTCTCCCTAGGACCTGGAGGGGAAAGGATGCAATTTATGGTGGTTGTGGATAGATTTTCCAAGATGGCACACTTTATTCCATGCCACAAATCTGATGATGCTAGCTATATTGCTGAGTTATACTCTAGAGAGATTATTAGGCTCCATGGAGTGCCTAAATCCATTGTGTCTGATCGAGACTCAAAGTTTCTATCCCACTTTTGGAGCAGTTTATGGAAGCTTTTAGGCACTAAACTCTTGTTTAGTACAGCCTATCATCCCCTAACTTATGGCCAAATAGAGATAACAAACTGAACTCTCACTGCTTTGCTTAGATGATTGGTGACTAAAAACCTAAAGGATTTCGATTTGAAACTACCCAATGCTGAGTTTGCCTATAATAGGGCCCCATCCTATGCTACTAAACACTCTCCCTTTGAGTGTACTTACTGCCATTACCTAGTGAATCAAGGGTACACCATAAGGCTAAATTGAGAGCAAAAGAAATGAAAAAGTTGCATGAACAAATAAGAAATCACATAGAGAAGACTAATGCGGCTCACAAGGCAAGGGCAAACAAGCATAGGAAGAAGCTAGAATTCAATCCAGGAAATCTCATTTGGTTATACCTCAAAAAGGAGTGGTTCCCATCTAGAGGGAAGAACAAGCTTATATCAAAAAGGATGGACCATTCAAGGTCATTTAGAAGGTGGGGAAAAATGCATACAAGATCTAATTGCTAGGAGATATGGCTATTTCAGCCACCTTTAACAATGGTGACTTAAGTCCTTATGTGGAGGACTGTTTTAAAGACCCTTCAGTTTTAAAGTAAATTCTTTTGAAGAAGGGCATGTTGATGCAGAGCATGACACTCAAGAGGCTCCTAAGATCTAACTCAAGACCAAGGTACCAACCAAGGTCAGAGAGATCAAGGCAACCAAATTACACCCAGCCAGATTCAAGCCTTATTCTCCTGTTCCGAACCAGAATTAAGCACCGCTTTGGATGGCAAGATTCTGGGAGTTTCCAAGACCTTTATGGGCATGTCCTACTTTTTTGGACTCCTAACAAGTCTATTTTCTTGGATGGAACTCAAGTTTGGCCTATACCATAGGCATTTTGCTACATTGGTCCAAGACAATAAGGTATACCAGGAAAATCTAGTTCACCCATTTTGGAAGATCAAGTAGAATCAGACCAATATTTTTACTTCCAATGATAGCCAACAACCCAAGGATTTAGATTGTGAAGAGAAATCAAAATCATGACCAATTCTTCATAGTGATTCAGCCCCATTTTGTTAACCGTTGTAAACTAGGCTCTAATCTGACCTGTTTTGGAAATTAGCTTAATTCTCATACCAAATGCTAATTTAGAGCCAATCTTTCTACTTAGGATGTCCCCAACATCCTAAGGCATCAACTCATGAAGAGAAATCCCAATCATGACCAGTTCTTCATGATGTCCCAATTGTATTTTGTCAACAGTTACAGTTTAAGACCATTCTGGACCCAGTTCACATTTCTGGCTGATTATCCCCTCTAAGCCTAATTTAGGCCTAATTTTTCTATTTGGAAGAATCATTAATATCGTAAGGATTTAGGTTATGCATTAAAATTAGTTCTAAATCGAGTGGAAGCTTGGGTTTCACATTGGTCAAGTTCAGTGCTTAACTGGACCTGTTAGGCTGAAACTAACTATTTTGGCTTTACTCAAGGGTTTCCTTAATCAAAAGGGTGTGCTCAACTGCTTGCTTGCTCCACTTGCTGCTTGGACCTCTAGGAACATCATCATGGCTGATTTGAGGCTTTCACAGCCCACTTGGCTAATGGAGGTGTACTTGACAACCACTTGCTTTCGAATAGGCTAGCAGTAAAGTGGTACCTGCAGCCTACCTTTTCTCTCTCTAGCATGTGCAGGTGGGGTGTTCAGGGTTAAGCAACCATGCTTTAGGCCTTGATTAGTGCTAAACAAGATTGTATTGTTTATACTTAAGCTTGTAATCAACTTAAGCTAAAACTATTTTGCAAACAGATTGGCTTAAACCGGTTTAGCTTAGGCCAGCAGCTAGCTTACTTGCTTTCTAGCCTAAGATGTGCATATATACTTGCTAGCTTGGTTGTCCAAAGTAGAATACATGATATACAAACCTCTATTTTGAGTTCAGCTCAAAACTCTCTTAAATCTCTCTCTTATCAATCCAAACAGATTGCTAATTTAGAGTGGTTTCTTTTAATCCAATTCTGGTGACATTGCCTTTATGATTTGGAAGGTGGAATCCTAATCAGCTTGGGTGGTGGTGTGGCCTTTATCCCATTGATATCATCTGTTTTAGTTCTCGTTCTATGCTGCTCCAAGGGCCAGCTACGATCATATTATAAATGATTTCTATTGCATGAGTTTCTGTTACCCCATTTATATATGGCAACAATGTAACCACCACACTTGGTTACTTTCATTCAACCATCACAAATGTTTAAGCTCTACACAGTCACACCAAATTAAAGCTCTAGCCGACTCAAACTCACTACGAAGTTTAGCAATCCCAAACCATTAGAATGCACACATAACAATAAAACATAAAAATCACCCAATGTTCAAAGTTCTAATAGTTAAAGTAGTTATAGTTAGGGTCCTGATCATACCAAAGATTCTCACCACCTAAATCAGAATCATTGTCATCACTATCAGCATCATTATCATCATCATCATCACAGCATTTTGGTTGACGAGGAGAAGGAGGAGGGATATAAGGAGTAGTGCGACAATGCTATCGAGGGCGCGAAGAAGGGCGTGGGCAAGATCTAGAGCCAGATGCTTGTTGAGATTTAATGAACTCATTTAGTGTGTTTTGCACCCCACGAAGTTGTTCACTCAATATCATGACCTTGTCTTCTAAATAATGGTTTCTTTCTTCCGTTCTGTGGTTTTCCTCTACCGTTATACGTAGTTCATCGTTTTATAGGGTGACTATCTCTCGCACATTAGGCTTCTATTTTGACTACCCCTGGATGTTGTTGTGGACTTGAATATATGCCTTAGTTTTACCCCTTTTGAACATAGCCAATACACATGCCCCCTTTTTGTTTAAATTTTCTTGCACCCAAACCTCTGTCTTAGATGAAATTTCAGATGGATAGGAGCTAGCATCTATAGAAGATTGGGAGTTTCAGATTTCTTTCCATTTCTATTGATGCTCCATCTATAAAATAAGATTAAAAATATTACATGCTAAAAATATAGCATTAAAATCACAAAATGGAATGATTTTTAAACACTTAAAAAGTAAAGGTAAACTACGTGTATTTTTTAAGATTTCTTATCAACCCATGTATTGTCCTACTCATATTGATGAGTGTCTTTAAAAAGTTCTATCGCAGTCGGCTCCCTATTAAGCTTATTGCCCGATACATTATACAAATAAGTTGAAATAGAGAAGAGTTCTCAAAATTTATAAAAACTGTCAAAATTACTGAATGCAGAAATTAATTAGCCACTTACCAAACTTCTCTTTGCGCACTAAATGGGATCAAACCATATGTATGAGAAGAAGAACCTAAGCATCCTGGTCACTGTTCTAGCTGTTCTTTGCTTGTGCACTCATCTTTTGAAATTTTTTGAAAGCCCAATATTTTTGAAGTGACTTCCAAGTGTCGTCAAACAGCCACAGCGGCTGCTTATTCTTCTTTCTCAAGCTCCATAGATGTGTCCTTGAATCTACTAGCCCCTTTCTCCTAGAAATGCTTCTTAATCTAGAAGTCATGCTCCGGAACTCAATAGAAATGCTTCTGTAAAATAAAACCCAGCACCCATCTTTTGAAAATTTTCAGAATCCCTTCTTGTTGGCCACTTTGGTTTTTATGGCCTCTTCCTTGATTTCTACCACGTCCACATTGCATACCTAACATCTTTGTGGTAAACATACAAAGCTTAATGATCAAATAATATAAGTGACAATAAATAAACAATTTCACCAAATCAAACAACAACAATTGTACTAAAGCACTAAAGATATTATCATTGAACAAAGTCTACATGCATACAATGTGAAAGTACTTAAATTGACTTAATATACAATTTGGTAGGAGCTAGCCTGCTCATCATCCTCAATTTCATTATCATCATCAGAGTCTTCAAGGTGAACATCTATTTTGTCTTCAGTATCTTCATAACCATCATCCCACTCCTCCTCTTCACTTCTCTCATTTGCACCGTCTTCACTAACCTCTTTAGTTTCTTCTTCTTCATTCAACGAAGTTGTAGGAATTGTGCTATTCACCGGTGTTAAGTGAAACACATGTTCATCTTGAAATGCAACGGCTAAAGTGGATTTATTATTCACTTTATGTCTAGGTTTGTTTGGTACGATAACCAACTAGTTATATTTATCTTTTATTCCATTTAGGTACCTCATGTACACCACTTGGGTTGCAGAAATGGCAAATATGAATGGGCATATTTTCTATATCTTTGTATGTCATTCACCTCTACAAAGGGACATAGTTTGGGGGCAACGTATTCCTTAAGGGGCGTTATAAAACCAATCACACTTAAACAACATACGTTGTTTTAGTGGTTCTCCAAGATATTCAACACAAATAACCTCTTGAAGCATTCTATAATAATCATCCTCGAATCTACCTTCCCACTCCCTTTCACGCGAACACCACAATTGTAAGTCTTTCTCCCTTCACACTTTTTTTGTGTGTGAAATGGAAATTCATTGACTCTAAATGTAGATCAAGATGTCACTTTTCTTTATGGCAGTTGAGCCAAATGATGTATGTGTATTTGACGTTCATCATTGAAGATTTGTGTCATTTCAACCTACATAAATTTTAAAAAATTTTATCAACATGGAAAGCATATTATATAAGATGCTGTTAATTAGACAAATATAAAATATAAGCTCTTGCTGCTCTCTTGAACCACCAAATAAGTTCGACCTCAATCATAGCATCTACCTCCACGTCTGTTGAAGTTCAATTTTCATGTAATTTTTGTTGTTTATTCAAACTGTACATATGGTATTCATTATCACCATGTTTTAGGAATACCATTACAATTCAACAAAATGTGAAGGTTGAACTTACTGGATACAAGGTATAAATTTTATTATCTATGAAAGTAACTTACTCGATATAAGGTTCAACTCCATTACAATTCAACAAACTATGAAAGTTTGCAGCGTGCAACTCTTCATCAGTTAGGTACATTTATGTACGACTTCCCACTGGAGTACCTTGGGTTTTAAAAATTGACAAAGTGGGCTGAATTTCTGGCTCATCATTATCATCCTCATTACATCGACGCCTTGTGCAAATTGTAGGCACATTAGAGCTGAAGTAATCCAAAGAAAATTATGATATCTCAAAAACCAAGTAAGCTTTAGCCATTGATCCTTCAGGATATGTTTTGTTTTTTATCTTCTTCTTAAGCAACCCAAAGTACCTAAAATACAATAACTTCTATGAGTATTTCAATATAACTCTAAATTTACATTGAGATGAATGACTAAATTTTAAAATTTGTATCTATGTTTCAAATGGACACATCCATCAATATTGCACTGGATTACCTAAGTATGCTTCTTTTGTCAAATGTATAGCTAAGTGCTCCATGACATTGAAGAATCCTGGACAAAAAACTCTTTCTAATTTCCAAGTATGATACTTATATTGCATTGCATTTCTGTAGCTTATCAAGCCTCAACACTGTTGAGCAAAGACTTTTGAAGTATTCATGTAACTCAATAGGTGGTCCTAATACATCATCTGGTAGGGCACGAAATGCTATTGGCATAAGCATTTGCAAAACACATGATAATCATGACTCCTCTTGTTTAGAAACTTTGTGGACTTCATAACTACATAATTTCCAATGTTAGAGTAATAAGCATCAGGGATTGTCAGTTGTTACGCCCACTCACACACCCCCTTTCTTTTATCCAAAGAAAGGGCATATGAAGCCTTAGGATTTAGTGTCCTTCCATTAACACCATGTTTTAGATTAAACACACTCCAATCACATATTTCTGTCATATCCAACCTTGCCTTAACATCATCTTTTGCTTTGCCAGGCACATCCATGATGGTCTCAATGATGTTATCACAAAAGTTCTTTTGTTTGTGCATTGCGTTCAAGTTATGATGTGGCAACTGGTATCTCTAATAAGGTAACTCCCAGAAGATGGTTTGATTGGTCCAGTTATGTAGATTTTCCTTAAAACCCGGGATTATAAAATCTCCATGAGTGGTTACTTTTGGAGGATTCTGAACCTCATGGTATGGCTCCTCCCCATTTTTTCTAGATGGAAGACTATCTTTTATGACTTTTCCCTTACAAAACGCAGTTTGATTTTTTCAAAATGCATGGTGTCTTGGTAGGAATCAACGGTTACAGTCAAACCAAGACGGTTTGCCCCCATATTTCAAATATGTTGAGCCTTTAATTTATCTATGCAAATTATGAGAATGGGCTAAACCCATCTACACACAAACCAAGTCTCGCATTGCGAGACTTAGCAACAAAATCTAAGTGTCTGCGATCAAAATGTTTTCATGCTTCCTCATCTGAAGGGTCACAATGAACACCATTCTCACTCCTATTGGTATGATGCCACCTCATGTGTTTAGCTTTGTTTCTTGAGGCATAAAGGCATTATAACGTAGGTGTCAAAGGGAGGTAGAACATTTTCACATATGATTTTGGCTTCTTCCTATTATCACATGACTTCTTTGCCTTCCATCTTGGTAAATCACAAAACTTACATTTCTCAAGTGTTGAATCCTCATTAAAGTAAAGCATACAACCACTGTGACAATAATCGATCGTTGGCACATCTAGACCCAAATCGAACCTTCTTTTTCAATCATGAGTGATTTTTAGGCACACGATTATCTGCCCGACAATTCTGATGCTTTAACTGCATCACCTCATTAAAACAATTTCGACGCATAGTGTAGTTGGATTTGATACTCATCAATCTGACAACATTTAATAATTCAGTTTGGTTACTACAGCCATTCCATAAAAGTCTCTGAACAGCTTGAAGCATATCATAGAATGCCTAAACTTTTGCATTTTGTTGCTCACTTACATTAACTTCATTAGTAACTATGGCATCGTTCACTATTGCCCCAACACGTTCCATAAATGGTTCAATATTATCAAAGTGCATAGGACTTAGAACCATGTGCTTATACAAGTTCTTATGCGTTGTTATTCCTTACATTGCCATATTTAGCAGGTTCTATCTCCCTATGAGATGTCCAATACCAGTAGCCTTTAACAAAACCGTTTTGGCACGAGTGTAATTTCACATCATCGGGTTCTCTATAAGCCTCTGTTTTGGCATTTGGTATAAGGACATCTATAACTGCCCATTGTTTATGAACTCCATTTGACTTCTTGCAAATTGATCACATAATTCAAGTCCTTCTCAGAATTCTTATCTATTCCCTTTTCTATCTGGTAAAAATTTTTATACATCCACCTCCGATGGGGCGGTCCCTCCACATTATCCACTGCTCACCATAAAAAAATGTAACTATAAGTACATTGGTTATTTATAATCATGAACATAATTATTACATTTTACTTCAGGTATAGCTAAATAAATGATGTACTTATTATATACTATTTCATCATATACTTTATTCAATATACAATGGATAAAAATAACATATTATGACAATTAAGTCTAGATTTAAACCTATTCAAATGTCTAAAATGGCAGTCCAAACTTGTGACATTCACACTGACAATAATGTCATTCATAGCAACAATAACGTATTTTTTCCCCTTTCGCAATATGTTTTCTCTTATGACCCGTCTCCTTCACATTAATCATCCATAAAAATTACAACTTGAAATATTTACGAAATAATCATCTATTATTTAATATACATAACAACATAAAATATTTCGACATTTAACAAATAATTTGTTAAATTTTAGGTATAACATACGGAATAAAAATTACAAAAATTATCCAAATCATATGCAACAACATAAAATATTTCAACATTTACGAAATAATAATCTAATAATTTGTTAACTGTTCACTACCAATCCGACCCATGATAACATCCAAACTATTATTTAACAAATTCATTGTCGTTCATACTTTCATTGCTAACATTAAATTCTACATAATTAAAATGTAATCATTATACACTATACATTCACAAATATATTTTTCAATTCAACATTTACAATACTTAACAATTACTAATAATACTTAACAATTACTTAAGAAATTACATGAAAACAATGAAGTTCACCAACCAAAATCAACAAATAACATATTAAATAATTAATTAACTACAATATATCAAACTACTAACATCCCATACACTTTATATTTTTGACAACCTTCAATTATATGTATCTTCTTCAACATAATTTTCACAAATTATTCAATGTATATGCTTAATTATTCTTAATATCACATAACTACCAAATTATATCTAAATTTTCAAATCTACCACTAAATCAACTACATATTTAGGTATAAGTATTTACTTGAAAATATCGAATAAAATGGGCCACAAATGGCAGTGGAAGCTGAGGGCAGCCGACAGTGGAGAGCTGGTGGTGACGATGGCAGACACCGGTGATGACGGCAACAGACGGGTAGCATGGCAGCGAATGGTGGGTGATCTCTCTCACTCTCTCTCTCTCAGTAGTGCATGGCTCTCACTCGAATAAACGAAGGAAAATGAAGCAAATTTCTCTCGGGGAGGCTAAAATGAGGCGTCCGACAGAATTATCCATCGGAACATCCGTCGGAACAGTGTTTGATTTCAAAAAAATTTAAATTATTCGCGGACAGTGAATGGTCAATTGGCACCACTGGACCAATGGAATTTCCGTCGGAATGTCATAAATCAGTCAAAAGTTCTAACAGAATAAGCTTCCATCGGAAATTCTATTGTAAGCGTCAGAATATATTGGAGTTCCACCAGTAATCCGCCGGACTGTCCGACAAACTTAAAATCAGTCGGAGAATTCTGTCAGAAAAACCTGAATTTTTAGTAATGTTTCTTTTGTTCCTTTTTTGTTGCCCTTGGCCAAGTAAAATGCAACTTTCCCCTTTTGTTGGTCTTTTTTTTTTTTTTTTTTCAAAGACTAATAAAAGAAGGAAATAATTTGGACTAGTGGGTTCGAAATGAGTTTGATGCTAAGTTCTCAATTCTTACGCCTAGGTGATAAATGGCTACTCTTAGGTCTCAATAAGCACAAGCAAAAGCGCATAGGAAAATAGAACAAGTAGTGCATCTAAATTGCTCGCATTCAACCAATTTACACAGTTGATTTTAATAACAGATATTCGCCAACTAACCCATATAAGTAACCAACTAATTATTTATAGCTCTTGCAATTACCTATCAAAATTATTCACGTTGATTTTTCCATATTTTCTTCTTTTCACATTGTTATGATTATGATAAATATTTTTAATTGTGACAAATTTTTTTAATTGTGTCTCTAAAGTTGTTTGTAACTTATTGATCACAAAATGAATGGTATTTTGTTATTTTAGTGTTGAATGTTATTTTATGAAAACTTGAGGGGATAAGAATTACTGTAAGTAGGTCAGAATTTTAAAAAAATAACTAATGCATGACATTTAAAGGTGGTAGGTGTAAAAATCTTGCTGAGGGAGCCTTTCGGTATTCCTCTTAACAATCCTCTTCCACAATGACTGCAGTAATATCATTACTTGGGGTTCTTTACATCATGCACTCCTAAGATTTTTTGCAGTAATTTTTCAACCATAATCCTATTAATTTAAATTTTGCCACATGTTAAGTTCAAAGAATTATATTACATAATCAACAATTCAGAGATTAATTGAAAAAACCTAAGCAAATGACCATTTTGCTTTGCATTTAATAATTTTAATAGGTTTGCATTATTCCTTTTGGTTTGTTAAAAAGATAAGAATTAAAGACCCTCCCAACCAACACAAAATAAATATTAATCTTTCTACCAATCCATAACAAGTTGTTTGTATTGTCAAGTTCAATGCAAGTTTTAGGAAACTATGAATCAAATTTATTTCAAAATTTATATTATGTGATGTATAGCTGGGCAATTGTATGACAAAAAAGTGACCATTTTTGGAATAAACTGCGTAGAAATAGTTTAAGTTTTGTATAAACTATTTTAAGGACCCTTAATTTTTAAAACTAATATAATATACGTTGACTAATGCAGTAACCAATAGAAAAGAGCCTCAAAGTTTATGCAAACTATTTTTTAGGTCCGTTTATACTATTTTTGCTCACGTTAAATGCCCATTACTTTTTATATTTGCATATTGTATCCCAATCCTCAAGAACTTACTTTCAAAAATTTTTATTTTATGCATGTGATGTTATTTTTATAAACACTACTTGAAATAATCTTTTTATGTGGTTTTAGAGCAACACTAGCAAAACTAGTCAAGATAATTAAGTTAATTAATAGTTAATTTAAGCTTTGCATTTGATGCTTGAGTCATCATCTACTTGTCATACTTCAAATTATTCACGTATTGTGGATAGGCCAGAGGGAGCCACTTCAGCAATACCGCAATCAAACTATATCACTAATACAGTTTTAGAATTAAAAGTGAAATTAACAAAACTTATTGAAATCAAGAAGGTAAATAAACAACTGTCGATAATCTATCATTCGTTAATGAATGAAGTTAAACATAGGAAAAAAATCTTATCTATATATTAACTCCGTTGCAGCACAAATATCCTTTCCAGCACCTGGAAAACAAAAATTCATTTCCTTTGCTAGATATAAAAATTGAAAAACAAGTAAAAAATTTATTTGAAAAATTATCCAAAAAAAGGGAGAAAAAGAACCACAGAAAGAAGATGGAATATAAGCAGTACAATCTAAGGGAGTTACAAACTATATTTGATAAAAAGCAAAATCCAGAGGAGCTAAACAAAATTATGGATGCAATAGTAGATAAACAAGAATTACCACATGATGATAATGAAGAGACAAATAATATTTAGTTAAAAGAGAAAACATATCAACAAATGAACCTAACTAAGAAAATGGATGTCATTCCTTTAGAAGAAGTTGGGAGAAAACTAGAGAAAACATATGGAAAATGGTCAGCAGAAAGTTAAAAGTAATGAAATTGATGAAGAACTTAATATCAGCAAATTTGGATCCAATTTAGTCACCAATGTGATTCTGAAACCTAAAGAGTTTAGTGAATTGTATAAAAGAAATATCCATTTTATGAGACCTATACATGTTCTAGTAGATTGAATAACCAACTTTTCTCTAGGTTCATCCCAGAGAAAATCACATCTTTAAAAAAATTAGCCTTATCCCTATTAGCCAAACAAGTTAGATCCTAAACATAGATGGAGCTCATAATAGAGAAAAAATATTTGAACATTAAAAAACTTAAATACCACATGGATTCCTAGAATTTTCTTAAACTATATCAAGCATAATTTTTCTGTCATTATAGCTTACTAGTACGACTCATTAAATGAAGAACATAAAAATGCATTAGGAATGATGGAACACTAGCTACAATGTTGCAAAAATTATGTAAGGAAATAGAAATTGAATGTATTCGAGCTAAAATTTATTCTGAAGAAAAAGCTAAAGAGTGGTAAAGAAATATTAATAACATAGAGATCTTGGACATAAGGTATTTGAAAAATTATATTGTTGATTTCAGTTAATATTATTATGAACTTAGGCATAATAAAACCAATCTTGGCGTGCCTTATGATAAGTTACCTTATTCAATAAATTCTATAATCAATTAAAAATATCACATGGTTAGAAAAAGTGGATGTCATTGATACCTTTGGTACTAGAATCTCTTATTTAAAAAAATAGGTTAATGAAATATCTTGATCTCTGAAAGAAAGGAACTGGGATACTCCTCATCAATTGGGAAATGAATCTGAGGAAAAAAGAAAAACAATATAAGAAAAAAAGCTTTGACCAATAAATGGGGGAAAAATACAAGAGAAAGTGTTATAACAAGCCAACGGCCAAAGAGCGAAGGCTTTTTAGAAAAACTGTCTATTGTTGTACATGGAAAAATAAATGTAAGTTTGGGGCACATGGAGATGTAGGGCATTATTCAAATGAATGCAAAAATAGAAAGAACAACAAGTTTATTGAAGTTTAAGTGGTTTAGACTATTTTGACCTTAGAGAAGAAAAAAACATCAGACCTTGCCATGAGAAACAATAAAGGAATTGTTGAGATAATAATGGAACATGAAAATGAGGAAAGTGATTAGGAAGAAATAAGTTATATGATGGAAAGTAGCTCAATTAGTCTCAACAAACTTCAAGGAGAAGGATTTATTGTAAATCATGAGAATGAGGAGGTCAAATGAGATTGGATCGTTCCTATTATGCAAAAGATATGATCTATAAAAAATCTATCTTTCTATTAGAAAGCAAATGTGTATGCAAAATGATGGAAGATGATTTAGACATAAAAGACTATGAATCTTATATGGCTAATATTAATCTCATCAATTGAGAAAATATCCTTAAACATAACAAGGACCAAATATAAATATGTCCATGTTGGAAGTGACCAAGCCCAAATTACATCGTTGAAGTATTATGGCAAAGATATTGACCTTTATATTTTACTCTATGATATTAGACATATCAAATTTAATAATCAAATTATCATAGAGATTAAGACAAATTTGTATAATGTCCAATAGGATTTAATTGCTATACTAGATATTATGTGAGCCTAAAAGATGAATTTACTATAAACTTTTTGTCTCTTAAGAGAAAAAAAAAGTTGGGATGGATATGACAAGAGGCCAGAGACTACCCAATCAGGATATCTTGGAAAATAATCAACAAATTAGATAATACTATAGACTCAAAGACGAAGGTAACAATGACAGAGGCAAAAAAATTAAAAAGTCCTACTCCAATGCAAAAAAAATTCAAAAGTTAAAGTCCAATCTACAAGACATGAAAATTGATCAGTCTTGGATAACTACCTTTGTCAAACGTACAAAAATCAAACAAAAATAATGTAACAAAAATTGATGAGAATGGAAAATTTATCATAAACCTACAACTAAAAGGAAGTATCAGTGCAATATCAGAATGGAAAGAAGGATCTGCAACATATAAAGAAGAAGTTAAAGAAGATAATATTAATTAATATGACTAATGAAATGAGAAGAATAAGTTTTGAATCTGCAAGAAATAGCGTAGATCGAAGTATGGGTTTGGATAAAAAGAATTAGCAAGTACGAAACAAACACTATTAATAAGCCAATTCATGAAGCTGATCAGTAAAAAATATGACTATGGAGATAGGTTATGAAGTCACCAATATTAATCATAGTACCGTTTATATCCCAATAAATATATTCTTAGGAGGATGTAATAGGTACGAATTGTATCCTTACATGGGTAGCTACTGTTCTGTCTATTTTTTAAAATAATCTCTATTTCCAAAGTTCATGTGGAAAGAGTCAAATAATCTTTTACAAGTAAGGATAGTTGATGATAGCGTCATGAGCCACAATAAAGTGTAAAATTGATAATCAATTGAAATAGGACGATTCTAACGCAATATATCAATTCTATGGGTTACTGATCAATCACATCATGATATAATTATTGAAAATAACTTTTAAAGGCTATTCTTTATGCAGACAAATCATAAGCCAAATCATATTCACAATAAATGGTTGTTCAGTTCCCATTGATGAATTAAGTAGAGCATACACTCATCAAAAGATTAACTTTATACACAATCAATGAGCGAGAAGATAATCCCCACATATGTGAAGTAGCCCTGATAATCTCACCATTTGACTTAAACTATTAAAGAGCGTATTACTAAACAACAAGAACAATTATGCAAAGAACTCTATTTTGATAATCTGCTCAAATTTTTGACAAAGATAAGACATTTGGAAAGATTGCTTCGTTAAATCCCAATGTTATTATCCGAGTTAAATAAATGGTGTATAAACACCACTATATCTAAGAATTTGATAACCAAATCAAACAACTTTCTGATAAAGAGTTAATTAGGAATAGTAGGAGTCCTTACACCAGTTCTTCTTTCATGGTGAGAAATCATACTGAAAAAGGGAAAAGTTAGAATCGTAATCAATTACAAGAAGGTTAATAATAATATGCCTTTGATGGTTATTATATTTCTAACAAAACAGTTAAAAATTAAGGAGCCTCTTGGTTCTTAAAAACAGACTATCAAAACGGATACTAGCAGATAAAATTGGATGAAAATGCATTTGTTTAACTGCTTTTAGTGCATCTCAAGGACATTATGAGTAGATAGTATTAAGATTTGCTCAGAAAAATGCACCTTAAATATTCCAAAGAGGAAGGGATAATATCTTCAAAGATCTCAATCACTATTGTCTAGTTTACATCAATGACATTTTTATATTTGCTAAGACCACAGAACTGCACAAAGATAACGTTCCAGTTGTAACCCAAAGATGCATTGATCATAGTGTAATCTTTGGTGAGAACCAATGTATTTATACCGAATAAGAAATAGAGTTTTTAGGTCTAGAAATAAAAGCTGGATAAATCATCCTACAAAAGCATATTTTAGAAAAGATAGAAAATATCCTAAGAAGATTGCAGACAAGAAGCAACTAAAAAGGTTTCTTAGATATCTTACTTATGTTTCTGATTTCATCAAAGATTTAGCTAAATTGAGGAAATCGTTGTAGCAGAAACTTCGGAAAGGAGTTAGACATGGACAGTAATTTAAAGATTGTTCAAAACTTCAAAAAATGTGCAAAAATATTCTTGTTCTGGATAGCCTGATGAAGAAGTTGATTTGGTTATTGAGACAAATGCTAGCAATAAGTACTAGAGTGTAGAACTCAACATCAAAGAAGGAGGAAAACTTTATAAATGTTACAGTGGAAGTTTTAATAAAGCATAATGCAATTATCATATGATGAAAAAAGAAATTCTTGCAGTCACAAAGGGAATTGAAAAGTTATTATAGTCCTAAAACCTTTTCTTATTCAAACTAATCGCAAAAGAATACTTGGTTTTGTAAATAAAGAATTTATTTAATATGCAAGAACAAGGGCAACTTCTGCATTGATAATTATGGCTTAACCAATTTTCTTTATCTATTCATATACAAGGATCAAAAAATTCTCTACCAGATAGTTTAACTCGTGAGCTTGACTAACATGATCATCAGAGTAGGACTCCTATAGGAAAAGAAGGAAATCCTAACTAAAATACCATTACTGTTAGAATAGGTCTCTCCTTCTAGTAGAATTCTTGTGGACATTTTGAAATTCATACAAAACGTAGATCACACTTTGGGTTGTTTTTGTCTGCCTATCCAATAGTACAGCGATTCAACCTTTTAAAATTACGAATGAATTACCTAAGGTGTCTTAATGATGTTCAAGCGAAATAAGTTCCTATTTCAAGAAAAATAGTTTAATGACGAGTATGCAACCTGCATCAATTACTACAGTCTATATTCCTATGATATTTGGGAATCAAGGAGTACTATAGTATGCTTCATTGATAGATTGCGAGTTGGTGGTGTTAAATTTCCAACATTTGAATCCCTTTAGGTGACCCCATCTTGAAAACAAGGGAATATGGGATTGTAGTTTGTCTCATAGAAATCTCTAGTCTGGAGCATCCATTCTTTTCAAGTAAAGCATATATTTAAAAGAATCTGCTGGATTTGCATTGCTCTTGATGGTCTAACAAAAGCCCTTAAAAATGGAAGTTTGCATATTGAAATACATTGCTCGTTGATTAAGTTTGAAACTAGAAATTAGTTAAAGGTGAAACTAACTCATTATCCTGTTTAAGTAATTGTTCTAAATGACCTCATGATCAATGACAAGAATAGTTTTTAGAGCAATGCAGAATAGTTAGTGATTATGCTTCAGAAGAACCAATAGTTTTTGTCAACATTATTATCAAATGTGGGTATTGATTAAACAAGGAAAAATACTAATATATTATGGGAGTACAACCTTCATTTATCATAGTAAATTTAGCGAGTATATGAAGGTCGAAGGAGCTATTTTAGAAGATGTTTTTGATTGAAGGAGGTACTTTTAGAAGAGGTTTTTATTATTTTCTCTTTGATATTGGAGCTGAAAAATTCTTATTGAAAAAAATGAAGAGACATCTACATGATTTATTTGAAAAATTGGATCCAAAGCGTCTTGAACATAATGAAGATTTTGATTATCATATGGATAATGTTGGACTACAAGACATAATTGGAAAAGAAGGCATGCAGAATCTTACTAAGGATGACTAGTCTTGTCAATATTCAGTGCTTTGAAAAAGTTGCTGCACTATTATGTATTATATTGTCAGAGTGTCAAATTAGAATGATAATTTAGTTTACTATAGGTATGTAAGAGTATCCGGTAACAATGTGCTTATCATAGCCATTAGGGCATTCTATATATTTTATCTTTTCTATGAAAGGAGAAGTTGAGTGTTGTGAAGGGACATGATCATTTGAGCATACTTGAGCAGAAGAGAAGTCTGGTTTCTCTATTTCTCTGCAAACATGCATTTATAGTGATCTTAATTGTTTAAGTTCTTCTTCAAATCTTTTTATTATAATATTTCCACTTTTAAGTTTTCAATAAAAGCAGTTTCTCAGTAGAGAGCATTATTCAATCAAATCTTATGTTTTAACTATTATAATTTCTTGGTTAAAATTTCACTATCTTTAGAAACATAAAAATTTGATAAGTGACTATGGTTCGAGATAGGACATAAACCGGATTTGTATTGTACCTGATCTAAGGAATGTGTGGTTGAGATTAGTAATATCTATAACTAGAAGTTAGACGAAGATCAAGATCTAACGCCGACAAAGTTCAAGTAATAGTTAAAATTCTCGAATTAAGGTTTATTATTTTGCTAAGTATGGTGGGCTTATAAGTACATAAAATATAATATTTATGATGCAAGTAGTAGCACTACTAAAAAAGGCAAAAATAACAATGGAATGTAGCGACGGAATTTTTCAACGACGGACCTAGCGACGGAAATGGCGACGGAAGAACAGAATCAAGAAAAAAGTCAAATTATGCGACACACTTTCCGTCGCCAAAATTCCGTTGCCAACAAAAAATTTTCTAAAACTGGCGACGGATTGTACTTAAAGTGAACCAAAACCGATTCTGGTTTCACTTGCAGCTCAACGTCGAAGGCAACCCGAAGAGAGAGAGAGAGAGAGAGAGAGGGCGATTGCAAGCCATCGACCACCGCCAACGCCACTAACTGCCGGCCGCTCCTTCCGCCGCTGTTGCCGGCCTCCCCCCACCGCCGGTAGCAGCCGGCCACCGTCTCCTGCCGCCCCTTTTGTCGGTTTTTTTTAAACATATTTGAGGTGAGTTATTCAACTAAATTAGTTGTAATTTCTTCCAATTTTTGTATTAGATTATTAGAATTTCATAGTTAGTTCATATTTATGTTAAAATGTGGTATTTGTGTGAGGTTATTGCTTTAATTTGATTCAAGATTGGCGCAAATGTGATTTAGGGTTTAGGTTTGGTAGTTTAAAGTTAAAGTTTGATATGTTGGTGGAATGAAATGGTTTAATTGATAATGTTGTTGAAATGTGCTATTTGTGTGAGGTTATTGCTCTAATTCGTTGCAAGAATTTGGTAAATGCAATTTAGGATTGAAATTTGGTAGTTTGAAGTTGAAATTTCATATGTTGGTGGAATGAAATGTTTCAATTGATAATGTTGTTGAAATGTGGTATTTGTGTAAGGTTATTGATCTAATTTGATTGGAGATTTTGCTCAATGTAATTTAGGGTTTAGGTTTGGTGATGTGAACTTGAAAGTTGATATGCTGGTGGATTGAGATGCATTAGTTTATAATTTTGTTCAAATGTGATGTTTCTATGAAGTTGTAGCTCTTATTTGTTTAAAGATTTCCCCTAATGCAATGTACACTTAGATTTGGTAATTTTAAGTTGAAATTTGATATGTTGATGGAATAAAGTGGTTAACTATGTATGAATTATTAGTTTTGTGAAATTCGTCAGAATACAAGTATATTTGTTGAAATTTATAAGTTTTTTTTGGGTGCATGTAGAAATTTTAAAGTAAACATATATAATACATAATTGCGTAATTTATGTAGTTGTTATAATTTTGATTAAAATTAATTCTTATCAAATACCTTATATGGTTATTGTTATTTGAGCAGAATATGAATCGTCCTCCATATCGTAGGTGGATATATAATAGATTACTGCCTGATCGTAGTGGTTATACGCAAGAATTTCTAGATGACGTCAACCAAATTCGATCAATTTGCACGTACACAGAAAGAGTTTCTGAATGGAGGAAAGTATAGATGTCCTTGTGCGAAATGCAGAAATATGGTGTACTTGACACCCGATGAGGTCAAGATGCACCTTATATGTAAGGGTTTTGTGCAAGGGTATTGATTTTGGATAAGTCATGGGGAAATAGAACCTCAGCAATATGATTCCGAGTATTCAAATAGTGAAATTCCCGAAGTTGGAGGTTTAAGTCATATTAATAATTACTACTCTAAATCCTACGTTGATCGGATGGAGGACATGGTTGATGATGCTATAATAGCAAATCAAAATGTAAGGGAAGGAGGTTAAGCACTTGCCGAGAACCATTTTATAATATGGTTCAAACTGCTTAACAACCCTTATATGATGGTTGCTCTACCCACAATGAGCTCTCTACAGCGGTGAGAGTGTTGAGTATTAAATCTGATTATAATATGCCCCAAAATTATTTCAATAAAATTGTTCAATTAATGAAAGAGATGTGTCCCCCAACAACCGCGTGCCAAACAACTATGGGAAAACGAAGAAGGTTGTTAAAGATCTCGTCAACGATGTGGTCCAAATTTATTGTTGCCGGAAAGGTTGCATGCTATTTTATAAGGAGGACGCAAACCTAGATGCGTGCAAGTTTCGTGGGCATTCAAGATGAAAGAAGCAAAGGTCACAATAAAGGAATCAGAATTCATTGCCATACTCGAGAATGCATTACTTGCCGTTAAAATCTCGACTGCAAAGGTTGTACGCATCAAGAAGTATTGCAGAGCACATGAGATGACATTATGAACATCGACATGCGGACGGTATTTTATGTCATCCATCAGATGGGGTAGCTTGGAAACATTTCGATACCAAGTACCTTGAATTTGCTGTAGAGCCTCAGAATGTGCGGCCTGGCTTATGTGCTGATGGATTTAATCCTTACACATTGTCTTCAAGCTCATACTCCATTTGACCGGTGGTAGTTACACCTTATAACCTCCCCCCTGAAATGTGTATGACCACACCATTTATGTTCTTGACTTGTGTAATCTTCGGCCCTAAAAATCTCAAGAACAAGATAGATGTATATTTACAACCTCTTGTTGGTGAGTTGAAAGAGTTGTGGGATGTTGGAGTTGAGACTTATGACATTTCTACGGGGCATACATTTCAGAGGAAGGTTGCACTTATGTAGACCATCAATGATTTCCCCGCATATGGAATGTTATCTGGGTGGAGTACTAATGGCCAATTAGCATATCCTGCATGTATGAAATAGCAAAAGGCTTTGAGATTGAGAAATGGAGGTAAATTCCAATGGTTCGGTTGTCATCGGTGTTTTTTTGTCAAGGAATCATACGTTCAGAAGAAATAGAACAGCATTTAGGAAAGATAGAATTGTTACAGGGGTCCTCCTCGCTGACTATTTAGGGAAGAACTTTATGTCGAGGTGGAAGATTACCCAATGGTAATTACAAATAGTGACTTTGTCATACCAGGATTTAAGGAAAATGAGCACAACTAGATGAAGAAGAGCATATTCTAGGAGTTGCCTTCTTGGCAACACCAATTGCTCCGCCATAATTTGGATGTGATGCACATTGAATAGAACTTCTTCGAGAACATTATTAACACTGTTATGGATGTCCATGGGAAAACAAAGGATAACGCCAAATCAAGAATGGATGTTGCAGAAATATGTGATAGACCAGAATTACATTTACATTCAGGCCCAAGTGGTAAGCCGGTTAAACCAAAAGCGAAGTTCGTACTTTTTGTGAATAAACGAAGAGAGTTGTATGAATGGGTGAAGGAGCTTTAAATGCCTGATGGATATTGCTCTAATTTGAGGAATATCGTGGACCCTAATGAGGCTAAGTTCAACAACATGAAAAGTCATGATTGTCATGTGTTCATGGAGACTCTTTTACCAATTGCATTTGGTGCGCTCTCAGTTAATGTGTTGAAACCTCTTATTGAGATAAGCCAGTTCTTCAAGAACTTATACTCAACAACATTGCGAGAGGATATGCTTGAGAAAATACATCGCAACATTGTCATCACTTTTTGTAAGTTGGAGACCATTTTCCCTCCAGACTTTTTCAATGTAATGGAGCAATTGCCAGTGCACTTGGCAGAAGAGGCTCAACTAGGTGGTCCAGTATAATACCGATAGACGTATCTATTTGAGAGGTAAAGTACACTATAATCGATGAAACCTTATCTCAATTCTTATATATGGAATCACTTAGAAGTGAATGCAGTTGTGAATTTGGCAGGTTCTTTGGCCGATTGAAGAAAAAGATATAGTAACAAGCGTGTCCTGAAGGTTCAATCACAGAAGCATACCTAGAAGCTAAGAGGACTTCGCCTCCTATTACTGCAGCTCTAATGTACCCTCCATGCGCACTAGGTCCAAGAGAAATGAGGATGGCGATGAACATATTAATCATTTTCCAACTCTGTCTATGTTTGAACCGCAAGAGACCCTATTAGTAGGAAAAGATCAAGGTATCTCACAGATGCCGAATATGTTGCTGCCCATCTTCACGTGTTGTTAAATTGTAATGAAGTTAAACCTTATATAGGGTGAGTGGTATCTTCACGTCCAATTGAGTTTATTATTCAGAGCATAAGTATCTTAATAGGCTACATAAAATATGATAGAATTTTCACAGAACAAGTCAGAACTGCATGTCCTAATGTCAGCGACACTGATGTCGTCACCATCATTGAAACTCATTTTGCAGATTGGTTTAGTTAGAATGTAAGTATTAGAACTCATTTATTCATAATTTTAACATAACAGTTAATTAGGTGCATTGTATTAACTAAAACCACATGTTATGTCACCTAAGGTGCATTATATTTAACTATTCGAGACCGATAAACATTGCTATTTGACACAATTGAGTGCGAAGCCAAATCAGTCTGTGTCGACGTGGACGGCGTATAGAGTAAATGGATTCAAATTCCACACAGAAGCTCATAGCATCGGGAAGAGAATATATAATTGTGGTATTGGTATTTGTGGCACTAGAAAAGGCGATATTAAAAATGATTATTATAGCGTACTGAAGGATATTGTCCAAATTGAGTATGTAGGCGAACCACTTAAACGATGTGTGCTATTCAGTTATTAGTGGTTCGATCCCACATTGAATTGTGGGGCACAATCTCATAAACTATAAAAACTTATTGAGGTCCACCGTATAAGAAGGTACTGAAAGTACAACCCATTTATCTTCCCAAACATTGCATCACAAGTATACTTCATGCCACATGCAGATCGCTCAAGGGATAGGACCAATTGGCTTGTTATCGTACCAACCAAACCAAATCCGAGAGTGGATAAGCAGTACACTCTACCTACTGCATACCAACAAACGGACATGACGACTATCGTCGAACCTGTCAATGACGCCATCCTGCATCATTAATGGATGAAAGTGCACCACCAGAAGAGGTTAATGATGAAATGGGATTTTTATTCATTCAAGGTAATGATGAGATAGATGAGGTAGAGAATGATGAGGGTGATGAAGAGGGGGAGTGGGATGACGGTAATGAAACAGATGAAGCAAAAGAAAATTTGCATTTGTATGATGATGATGACGATGACGATAACGATGACAATGACATTGATGATGATGATGATGATGATGATGATGATGATGTAGATGACTAAGTGCTTATGAATTCTTAACACAAACCAGTCCTAAGACAACATTGCAAGTGGTGAAAGTGAAGCACAATCCAGTCATAGGAGCACTCGAGCTAAGACTTGGATTGAGCTAGATGGTAATGGGTAAGTCTTCAATTGTTATATCTTATGAACTACTACATGAATTTTGCATCACAAGTAATCAATTTGATATGTTACGTTCAATTAGGTTTCTCCCCAATGATGGTACTGTTAGTAAGATTCCGGTTTCTCCCCAATGATGGTGCTGTTAGTAGGATTTCACTCATATTTCAAAGTAAATATGACGGAGTTTCGCCTAGTTGGAGTAAAGTGCCTAAACCAGTACGAGATTTGTGGTTTGGAGAGTTCAAGGTAACTACAGCGACCACGTATTAACAGTTTCTATGAACGTGATAAATTACTATTGTATTATTTGATGTGTTTATTATTTTCATAATTGCGGAACTGGTTTACTTGGGATCCGGTGCATGAGGACCGTATAATAAGGAATTTTGAAAATCGAGGCAATGCACGCTTGAGAGACTTCTTTGGCAAAGTAAGGAAGCATAACAATAAGCCTGTTCGACTTGGTGATGCTTAATAGGAAGAACTCTAACAGCACTGAGCGAATGAACATTACAAGAAATTGCGTGACACGGCCCAGAAGAACCGACTGAGAACTCCAGAAAGTGGTGACCCATCTCTCCACACCTGTGGCTCGATCCCTCTGCATGAGCATAGGTGGCGTCTGATAAATGAATTTGCTATGTATTTCTTTAAATTTAATACTGTATTTTGTCTTGTGCTTGACATCATTCTTTCTGGCACGTATATAGAGGAAACAACTTGGGACGGAGCCCACCATTGTTGAATTATTCAGCCGCACTCGTAAACTCTATAGAAAAGAAGACGCCCCTTGGGTTGACAAGAAATCACAACAAACATATGTAAGTAATTAGCTATTCTCAATCTTTATTGGTAGTTCAACATGAACTTGTATACTTTACTTTCGTTAATTGTAATATACATAATTTCATGCGCATGTTGCGGTATTGTAGGAATCCTTTGGACGTGATTTTTAAAATATTATCAACTCTCAAGGGACCGAGGATGGCACTTCTCAAGATCCAAACCAGCAACTTCCAAACCCAAATGAGTTGTGGGTGAAGACGTTCAAGAACAAGAAGGGTCGTATTTATGGCATTGGTGATGAGGCTGTCAACATTAGGGAATCCAGTTACTTCAGTCCCACTCAAAGAGCCATTACAGTTTTTATATTAAAGTTTCAATGAACATGGTTATATGATGAATTTACTTAATTGCAATGCCAATGTGTACTTCACTTAAATGCCTGTCAGCAGGTATCGATTATATGCCATCGCAACAAGAGCTCAATGACTTAAGAGGTGTAGTAGCCAACTTGGGGGGTGAGCTAACTTCACAAGTTAAAAGCTACCGGTTGCTTATGGAGAAATGTAAGTAACTGGAGGAATCCAACAAATTGGTCACCTAAAGTAACCAACAATTGAGCCAACAAATGATGAGAATCGATCAGCGCCTCGAAGCTTTCTTTCAAATGCAACAAGCTTCTGGTTCGGGATCTCAGCCACCATTTACTCATCACTCGCAACATAATGAGGAAGAGGGTGAGGAAGAGGAAGAGGATGAGGATGAGGATGATCCTCACCTTGGTGATTGAGTTGGTTGTAGTTTTCCTCCAGCTGGTGGCTCTCCTACTTGGTTCTTTATGGAGTACATCTCTTGCTGCTTGCTTCACCTCCCCTTGGTGCTTATTTCACTCCCCTCCCCTTGGTGGTTATTTCATTTTCCTCCAATTTGGTGCTTTCTTCTCCCACTACAACAAATATGAAGGATATTGACACAATTTTCAGAGAATCTTAACACATAAAGCTGCGCAAAAATATAATTGTGACACAAACCCTATACGTCAAAGAAACGCATGTCACAAAATATATTGTGACACAATTTTGTGTCACAAGTTTTCTTGACAGGCACAGGCATCACTAAATGAAGCCAAACAAGTGCTACATAGAATCATTTTGTGACACACATACGTGTCATAAAATAAATTGTACATGCTTATAATTGTCACAAATGAGTTTTTTTATATAAAATCACTCAAAAAGTGGACAACGAATGCCGTCTACATTATGCATAGATTGAGTTCTGCACACTTTTTCCCCCTTGTCTATTTATGCTATATAATTTATGCTTCCTTTCATGCATATAAGTAGCAATACACACACACACACACACACACTCTCTCTCTCTCTCTCTCCCCCTCTCTCTCTCTTTCTCTCTCTCTCTCTCTTAATTACTTGCTAATTATACATTCACTTCAACATTGGTCTAAACAAAATAAAATTGTGCAAATGACACCATAACAACCAATATTACATACTTGACATTCATAAATTATGTGACCCCTTTGAGACCAATGTAGAATAACATATATAGCATCATCCAAAAATACAAGTCACTCAAACAAAGACAATATGTACATTCACCCAAAAGGCGTTGGTTTTGGCTTGTAGATCAAAACCAATATTCTAAACCATGATTATGTATCTCCTAAAAACAAAATCACAAAAGTATACTTGTATCTAACTTCGAGTAGATCTCATTTTAACCGCGAACATCCGCATCCTCATCATATGGACTTGGAATGTATGGGGATGGAATATTCATGCCCTTAACATTTGAAATATCCTTGTTCAATTGTCCCTGGAAATACATAAATCCAAATTCATATTAATGTCACTATTTAGCATCTCACACTTCCATGAAGAGATGTCCAAGTGACATGATAATCATGGACGAAAAGCAAAAAATAAAAAAAAAGAGCCACTCGAATTTATGAAACTAGAATGATAGGGTAAACGAATTACACAGGCTAAAACAATTAAATCCTTCGGCTAATCCAGCACTATCATGTCTCTATGAAAATGCAATCAGCAAAGAGATATCAGAATACAATATGCATTAATTTTCTTTATTCTCTTGAAAGATCCAAAACACTTATGATCTGTAAGTATCAAATCAAAATGAAAAAGCTATGTCAATATATTGTAAAGACCTTTCATATTCATTCTTAATGTAGGCTTTTGTTTGCGTGGTATAGAAGGAAATATCAACATGAGATTTTATGCCCAATACACCCTTTGGATACTTCATTAGGACTACTATATCAGTTTGGTGTGCAAAGTCTACCAAATGCAACCAAAGAGTCTACCTAGTAGCTTCATTAGGACTACCATAAACTGTAGACAACAACTACTTAGCTGCTCCTGATATCTCATGTGTGACATATTAAGAGTTTGAACGAAACACTCTAGCATAGATAGAAACCGGTTTCTAAACACCCTAATTCCACTGGTAAAATACTAGGCTTCAACTTGAAAGAAGAACTAAATTTACACAAGAGCAGGCAACTAGCTTCTGCTTTTACGCCACTTATCTTTGTTTCTAGTAAAACCATAACATTTGGTATGTGCCTTCATGAAAGCACCAAATTAGTGCCTACGAAAGTCTAAATTAAAAATTTAGAAGAAAACAAGTTTGAAACAAGGACGAAAGTCAATTTTTACTTTACAGCTATTATAAGACAATAATAAGAGTATTGATTTTTAGCTAAAAGACCCAAAAGGTAAAAACCTAACACTAACAAGAATATTTTTCACTCTCTTGAACCTTGATAATTAAGCATATGAAACCTATATATATATATATATATATATATATATATATATATATATATAATATATATAATATATATATATATATGGTAAACCCAATAATGAAAATCACATGTGCTATGCTCAAGCAACATGCATTAGAAAAGAGAAGAATCCATGATAATAATTTGCTCAAGGACATGGATATGTTGCCACTGATTCAAAGAATGCCACATACTAACAAAAATTTTGAGATACCTTTTACCACTAACTCAAAAGGTCAGCAAAATGGGGATTCAAAACAAATACTTAAAAAAAATACTAGACCTCTGATCAGAGTCTGTTTTGTAACAATTTTGCTACACTGCTTCCTTGTGATCCCTCCCCCCCCCCCCAAAAAAAATTGTCCACAATTTTCAAGATTTGCAAGGTGAAGTGGATGTAGAGGTGGCCATATATTGTACTGCTTTTACTGATCACTTGAAGCTGATTAGAAACTTTACAGAAGAACAAGATCCATCTAACCATAGTGACAATAGAGGAAGCTACAACAGTAACACCATAGCAGTACATGAAGAAGATCCTTTCCTTTGGTTTTTCTACTTCGATACCTTTACCCCTGAATAGTTTAAATTACCTATGATTTTTTAGTCTCTACTTGGTCCATTCCAAATCAAAAAATAAAACTTAATATAATTCACCAGGAAGGGTTTGATGATAAATAGCTGCAAAGACATCGATACCTAAAGGCTTGCAGCCTCACGAAAACACATAAAGTAATATTGTGATATGATGGAAAAGCCAAATAAACTAAAATATAGTAGAACTGTCATACATATATATATATATATATATATATATATATATATATATATATATATATATATGGTAAACCCAATAATGAAAATCACTTGTGCAATAACTATGCTATCAGTAAATAAATATGTTGCCTCCAAGTCAAACCTGCAGTCTTAATTTCCTATATCAATATCGAAAGAGCGATTTGGCCAACTAGCCAACTTACACAAAACGAAAGCATGGTTATGGGAGGTAATTTGTCCAATAAAATCACAAGAATGAAAATTATGACGAATTCCAGCATTTTCCACAGACCCAAAATCGAATATGACAATCCCAAGGTTAGGGAACGAACTCAATCAGATCAAGCAACAATAATCCACTAGAAATGAGAAGAACATAGAGGCAAAGAAAGTCCATCACAAGGTAAATTAATTAGTAATGACGAAAACACAATCAAATATGAATCACGTATCATTAATATTGATAAACAATATCTTACCTGTGATTGGTGTAGATGATAATTTTGCAAAAGTGGATCCATGTTGGGATAAGCAACCGCTGTCCCAGACATCCCAAATGCAGTGTAAACAAGATGAATCTAGGACTGCAAGTCTTTTATCGCATTTTCCATGCTTTTAATTTGATTGTCTTGGAAGCTAAGTTTAGCTTCTAGTGCAGGACTTGAGCTTCTTTTCTTCATTCTTCTTAAATCATCATTGAGTTCTATTATTTGAGACTTTGTGACTCCAATACCACAATTAAGTGGCCTTTGCAGGGTTTCACTCTCCATAAGCTTTTTCGAAACTGCATTATGAATTTCAGATTCTGCAGCAGTGTCAATAGGTTCAGATATACCCAATATAGTCTTTTTAGCTACTAAGTCCTTTGCTTTCTCCTGCAGCATGTGTTCAATATAAACCATGCATCAAACAAAACCATTAGCCTTGTGTTACCAATCGTAAATCTATAACCCTTTAAAGTAACTTGTAGCTTTACCATAAACTCCTTAGATTCTACTTGAACATATGTTCCATTTTTTGTTTGATGAGCCATGTCAAAGACTTCAACCTCGGTTGGCTTCCTTTTCTTCTTTAGTTGCTATAAAAATAAACATGTTAGATCACGAATCTTTATAAGAACATTCAACTAAAACTTGGAATTCTAAAAAACTTACAAATTCATCTTTCTTTCGTGCATAACTTATAGCACCAGTAGTGCGAGTATGTGTTTGTGTACTTCGGGCTTCTTTTCCTTTCTATGATAATTTCTGTAATCATTTACGATAATTCAACATATCATGCAATTGGGCAACATGAACATCTAACTTCCCAATTTTTGTAGAAAAGGGTTTTTCGCTACAATAATGAAAGGCTTAGCCTTTCCATCTTAAAAACGCTTTAGCAATTATTATAATACCTTGGCCTTCTTAGATCTTATGTCAGACTTAAGCTTCTCCCATTGATGATCAGCAAAGCCAGATGGGTGGTCAACTAAATTGAGTGCCTCGAAAAGTTGCTCTTGACTATAGTTTTTTTCTTCATCTTTGATGTAAACACCATTTTCTTCTCGAGCTATCTTAAGCTTAATTTTGGCTTTCTTTAGAAGTTTGTTCTTGTACCTATACTTGACACTTCGACACTTGCTACCAAATTTATCCAAAATAACTTTGTCCATCTCCGAAGTATATGGCATACTAAAGTTCTCCTATACATCAAACATCAATGAGCGCCAGCATGAACATTCTATTGTAAACTAATGAATAGAATAGAAATAGATTTGTGAGTGTTTTTGGTTGTTACGATTAAGAATAACAGTCTCTGACATTGTTGTGATCTCCTTTTACTCAGCATGTTTCATATACCAAATTAATGCATACAAAAAAAACAAATTAAGTAAATACCATCAAATATGAAGGCATTAGTAGCTTACCCGAAGCTCCGCTATAAGCTTAGCACCACAATACTTCTTTACTTCAAAAAAATTTTCTAAATCAGGAGGGACAAGAGTAAATTGCCCAATAAGCAAAGTCATAAACCTTGTGCAAAGGCCTCTAGTAGCTCTGATTGGTTGAAATAGATCATCTACATGAACTAGAATTGTTTTACCATCACCGAAGAGCCTATATACATCTTTCATCAACATCTTTTGCATTCTGAGCACTTTCCCTTGATCATCTATCTTAGTTTAAGACAAGAAAAAAGATGAACAATAACATACTAAAAGTAATAAATAAAATTCTACAACAACTATCATTTAAGTAGCGAAGACAAATTAGAGAACTACCAATTATCTCAACTTCCATGAGCAATTTTGATTCATGCTCATCAACTTCATCTTCTGATGATTCAGATTGAATAGTTGTAGCCTGGTAAGAGATCTTTTCGGGAGGTACAGGTTCGCATAACTGGGAAAGTGATGCACCTTGATGGGTGATGGGACAAAAAACAGGCTGAGTTATGGGTTTGGGTGCTATAAGACAGGAGCTAATGGTTGACATTGTGACTTATTTGGGTCCGAAGAGCTTAGATTTACGCACATAGTTGACGTCCAAGAATTACTAGGAAATGGCCGAAGTGCTACGACGCATTATCAAACTATCCGATTGGGGATTTTTTGGTTGTAAACACGGCTGAGAAAGATTACCTGCTACTAAACAGTGCTGCTGTGAATGAGGTTGTATATGGCTAGCATTCTGATCACAAGGCTGCTGCAGTATACGTTTGTCCAATGATTTTTTAGACCTGAACATGTTTGCACTCCTACAATACCTGCAACTATAATAGGTACAACTGAAATTGTTAGCACACATGAACAATCACAAAAATATAAACAAACCATTAATATTATCAAATAGATACATACTAAAACATAAAAAACAGCAGATCATGATGTACAAAATAGAATGAAGTAAAATAAGAAATAAAGTAGACTAGGATCACAAAATGAGAAATAAGCAAATGAAAAATAGTCCACAGTAGCATGACCAACACTGATCAAGCCACAAAAATAAAATTTAAAAAAAAGCATTAAAGGGAACATGAGAACAATTTTACAAGTCATGAAATACTAATCCTCCTCTTCTTGGATATCTAGCCTTCGCCAACTTGACATGTCACTCATATCAACTCCTGGAATAATGAAAAGTATCCATTCTGGATAAGATTCATCAATACCCCTGTCCAAGTTAGGTCCCATGTCAAATAAATCTCTTGGTTTGGTTATAACAACGTGGGACCATCCAGCCTCTCTCTGGTCACCCACATAAAAAACCTGCGTTGCTTGCGATGCAACTATGAATGGGTCATCCTTCAAAACTTGTCCAGTATGCATTAATCTCGAGAAGTTTACCATAGGGAACCTAAATTTGTCATTATTTAATCCCTTTGATGGTCTAATATCCATCTAATCACATCGGAATAATACAACCTTATATGTGCTAAAATAATCCAATTCAACAATTTCTGTAACTGCTCTATAGTAGTGCCCTCTCTCAGCTTCCACCATTACTCCTGAATTTTGGGTTCTTCTATACCTTTCGCGTCTCTTAGTCAGGAATCTATATCCATTTATAATGTAGCCACTGTACTTTTAGCATAGCAGCTAACACCTTCAGCAAGAGCTATTAAATTTTTGTCACAATTACTCCTCTTCATAAATGGGACCTGGTGAAGATTATACAGCATCACTATTAGTACAATACTAAACACATATGATTGTATAGTTTCCTCCACACACAAAAAAACAAAAAATGGTAATCAAGGTTTTCAGACTTGATATCGCAACCAACGTGAAAACTTTTCGATCAGTAATCTTTCCTCAGTTCTCACATCGATGCGTCCTTGTCTAAGATTTCGTTCTTGAGCTAAAAAGGAACTGTAATGGCTACCTTGTTAGATTCTTGTGTTATGCATGTGTTTGTGTGTGTAATGATCCAAATATAAGATACTCACTCAAGGTAAGGTTGGATCTTTTCATGATTAAGTAGCACATAGCGATGCGCTTGAGCTAATGACTTATCATCAAGTTCAACACACTCAACTTTTCCAAGAGTACGACCACTAGAATTTAGCAAATACTTCTCTTTACCAGGAATATTTTCATCATTATGTTGACCACAATTAAATTGGGTTTCTGTGCCTTCAAAATATCTTGAACAAAAAGTCATACATTCTTCTACAACATATCCTTCTTCCATGGAACCCTCAGGCCGAGCTCTATTTCAAAAATATGATTTTAGGTGAGCCAAATACCTTCAAAAACCAACAAATCACATAAAACTAGTTAACAGACAAACAAAGCATAATAGTAAGAAAATTAACCTTAATAAGACAAATACTTTTACCTCTCAATGGGATACATCCGCAGGTAGTGAACGGGACCACCCAGCCTGACCTCGTGAATTAAGTGAATTATCAAATGAACTATGATTGTGAAGAAACTTGGAAGAAACATCTTCTATAACTCACATAGCGTCATGACAACTTCCTCTTCTAGCTTGTCTAACTCACTGAGATCAAGAACGTTACCACACAAAACTTTGAAGAAGTGGTGCAAATCAGATATAAATTTTATCACCCATGATTATGATCGGGAATGCAAGGATGCCTTAAGAGCAATTGGAAAAATATCTTGCATGAGAACATGCCCATCATAACTCTTTAGGTTATATAGCTTACGATCCTTCATGCTAACATCCCTTGAAATGTTTGATGCATACCCATTCGAAACTTTAAGGTCTTTTAACACTTGAAGGAATGCACTCTTTTCAGCATTGGACATACTATAGCATGCAGGTGGCAAATAAAGCTTCTTATTAGGGCGCTCAATAGGGTGAAGATCATGCCTAATACCCATTTCCATGAGATCCCTTCGCGCCTTTTCATTATCCTTTGTCTTCCCATCTAAGTTTAATAGTGTCCAAAGTACATTGTCACACACATTTTTTTCTATATGTATAACATCCAAATTATGCCTAAGCAAATTGAATTCCCAATAAGGTAAGTCAAAAAATATGCTTCTTTTCTTCCACAGTCATTGGTCCCCATCAATATCCTCCTCAAGAAGATTATCGGCATCATCAAATGCACCAAGATTAGAACTAAAACTTTCAGCAACTTCCTCACCTATAAAATCATGTACTGAAGTGCAAGCATTATACTTGTTTCTTTTTCTAGAAGGTCTAGCTGCCTTACTATATGTGAAAGTCATGCCTTTCAACTCTTTGAGGACTGCGGATCCACTAAGTGGAATTGGAGGGCCTCTATGTTCAACAGTGCCATCGAATTGATTACTTTGGAATCGATAGGGATGGTTATGTCAAAGCCACCTATGGTGACCCATGTAGCTATGCTTCTTTCCATGCTTTAACTAAATGGAATGAGTGAAATTGGCACAAATAGGACATGCAACTCGTCCTTTAGTACTCCAACCAGACAAGTTAACATAAGCAAGAAAATCATTTACAGTCCAACAAAGACATGCATGCAGTAAAAAGTTCTCTTTTGTACAAGCATCATAAGCACTAACACCATCCCATAATTGCTTCAGCTCAAGTATTAAAGGCTGCAAATAGACATCTATGTCATTTCTAGGACCTTTTTTCCCTGGAATAATCATTGAAAGAATGAGAGATTGTGGCTTCATGCATATCCACGGAGGCAAATTATATGGGATTAATAAGACTGGCCATGTGCTATATGTTGTACTCATTGTTCAAAAAGGATTAAACCCATTGCTAGCAAGGCCAAGCCTCACATTACGAGGGTCAGAGGCAAAACCTGAATATTTATCATCAAATGCTTTCCAAGCTTGACCATCTGCAGGATGTTTCAATTTTCCATCTTTTGTTCGGACCACATCATGCCATCTCATATCCTTTGCTGTTTTTGGTGACATGTAAATTCTTTTCAATCTAGGGATTAATGGGAAATAACGCAAGACTTTTTCTCATTTTGGCTTGCGTGACACTGAAGTTTCATCCAATTCTGTGTCATTAACACCCTTATTTTCTGTTTTCCACCTAGAAGCATTGCATACATGACATGATTCTCATTTTCCTCTCTCACCCCGATACAGTATACAATCATTCAGACACGCATGTATTTTTTTATAACCAAGACCCAATTCATTGGTTAACTTCTTAGCTTCATATGTTGTTGAAGGAAGTGATGTCAAGTTAGGAAAGACACCTCTTAAGAATTTTAACAACATGCTGAACACCTTGTTTGACATACCACCCAAACACTTAAGATGATACAAGTGCAAATTAAAGGCCAGGTTCGAATACTTACAACTTGGATAAAGTTCTTCATCGCATTCCTCCAATAACTTTTTAAATCGAGCATTCTCATGCCTTTTGTCAAGGTTTGGCTGAGGTGGTAAGTGTGACGATATGCCACTATCAAACTCTTCTGTCCCACTATCTCCAATATTTTCATGTATGTCTCCCATTTCTACCATGCCACATTGGTCATCTGAATTAAACAAATTATATCCTAAAGCATCATGAATAAGCCCTCTTATATCCTCTTCACCTATATGGGATCCGGAGGCACCAGTATCATGAGAAATAGTATAAGGTGTCTGATATTGAGAATCTACCCATTGCTCCTGTGAAAGGTTTATGTAGAATATCCAGGTAAAAAGCCTTAGACAATATATGTTGATGAACAAAATTGACACTAAGCCATACTCTATTGCAACACTTTACACAAGGACATACAACCTCCCTTCTCACAGCTTTAACCTTAGCAAAAGAAATGAAAGAGTGGGCACCAGCCTTATAAGTTTCACTCGTCAGTGGTGCTTTGATCCAAGTTGTCCATTATGGTTAGGTCGTAACAAATTTTCAAACGTCAAACCTAGACAACCCATGAAAGCCTTTAGCTCATTCACATAATAAGTTTAAAGCAAACTAAATGTTTAAATAAATTAGTAGTCCAAATATTATTATTTTTTTTTGGTTTCATTCATCTAAACAAGGATAATTACCTCAAACATCAAAAGCACAACAATTACTGCATAGACTTAACACATTTAAAGCAACAAGAAATTGCACGTATATATCGTACACATTGACCTCTTAACGATTATATATTCTAAAACCACAAAGAGTTATACATGGAAGAAAAGATTCATTTTCACAAGGAGCAAGTAAATAGCAAGGATAAAAACTCACAAAGAAAAAGCAAGCATTCTAGAATGATAGACAAGTTAAGAAATTATTATGTCAAACCACCTAACATGCAGGGTTCAAACTATGCCTAATGCCAAAAGTAAGGGACCTAATCGAATCAATAATGAGAAAAAAAGCTAGCAAATAAATTAGTTAACCAATTAATAAACAAAAGCCAAACATATTAAGAAGAGTCAAGAGAAAAAGAAAAATGAAAATGTAAACCTCAACAATTGGTCTATATATTCAAACCTTTACAGAGTGGTGAAGCTTCTAAGAGTGAACTTGCCTATAAGTCAAACTTGAATCATCTAAGTAATGCCCTTGTTTAGAGTTGCCTACAAAATTAAACAAACCCTGCAATTCGGCAAATATGAATTTTTCAATGAAACACTATATATAACTAGAAGTTAAAATATCATATCCAAAAAAAAATAAAAATTGGCAGACACGGAGTAAATCAAGATGCAGGAAAGCAATATATCAATATCATATCCTTAAAAAAATTGTTTTTGCTTTTGAAAAGTAGTTCTTGCAAAACCTATTTTTGTAATACTTGTCAAGTGTTTGACCTAATTTATAGTTAAGTGTTTTTTTTCCAATTTAACCTGTTTGGTCTAACTTTTGTAAAATTGCTTTTTATTTCTCTTTATCAATTATGGTTGTTATTTTCGAATTAGCCTTTCTCTTCCAAATTCATTCATTTATCAAGTCTGGTGAATGATTCAATCAAGTATCATACGATTACAGATTTGGAAGAAATGCTCTGCTTGTTCAAACCTAAAATTCTAGATTTCTCATAATAGCTTTCCCATTCCCCCCAAACTCTCCACCCAATATTTTTCATGTAAAATGCCAGAAAAACATCAACCCCCCTAAACTCTTTGTTATGTTATATGCAGTAATTGATAACCATTAATGATACACTAACTATTATATCTATAAAATAACCCTAAGAGACCGGAAGTAAATTCTTAAGATTATAATAGTTTCTTTGCCCAACTTTCAATTATATCATATAATTAGAACACATATTTGGACATTGTTCTTCTTCTGGATGGTTAAGATTGGCTAATTCAACAATTAGAATGGCAAAGCTGGACACAATGATATATTTGCAATTACCAGATATTAAAAATTTGAATCCAGTTCCAAAATTTTGGCAACCAAACAAGTGTTTGACGAAGTTTGAAAAAACAAGTGAAGATTTGAAATTCTGGCGACCAAGCAAGTGAACATTTGAAGAAACAAGTATTTGACGAAGTTCTGTTTTAGAGCTCCAAAAACAGTTGTAAAATTCTGGTCAAACACCCTCTAATTTATAATCAGATTTATACACATGAAAATTGAATCCAATTCTATGCAATTTAGAGGGGAAAAAAAAGAAATGAGTAAAAGCAACAACACCTATCTGGGTAAAAATCAGATTGGGACAACCGAATCCGGCGACCAAACACAGCCACGACTTGTGAAGGTTGAGAGGATGAGAACACAACCGCGAACTGCACAGGTTGAGACGTTGAGAGAGGATCTCAATCCATTGATGCGTGAGGTTGAGAGAGGTTCAGTGTGGCTGAACAATGGTGGGCAACAAGAGGAGAGAGAAAGGAGAGATATCGATGAATAGCGTGAGGTTTCTGTGAGTTGAAGAATTTGGAAAGTCTCTCTCCCTTTTGGGTCTTATTTTTTCTAATATTTAATTCTTTTTTTTTTAATTACTTCTAGCTATTTTTTTAAGAAACCTAGTGTTGGACATTTCCCCAAAAAAATTAGTTGCTGGCGGAAATGTAAATTTTTCCCCAAAAACTATCCCGCGTCCTTCATCTTTTTATGTAATTTGAGTTTATTTTTATTTTTTATTGTTTATGTCATGCGAATGCGTCAACATTCATCTACTTCTAAACTGAACAGAAAATTTGTTACATGTTAGCTATGCGTCAAGAATAAACTGTGTACAATTCATGTTTTTGTTGTAGTGTCCCTCTTCTGCAAACATATAACTTCACTTTCAATTACTAGCAACTTCTGATTTGTTCAAATTTGTGATTTGTGATATGTAGAGACTTTATTTGGAACTTGTGGTTTGTGAATTGAAAACCCTTGGTTGGAAGTGTTTCGTTGGATGTGATATTCCATCTTTATGTGACTTGAAATTGTTGAGAACGCTTCAAATGATCATATTCGAAGCCATTGGATGTTGATTGAGTGCAAACATCTTGTAAATTTCTTGCAGGGATTGAATGTATGTACTAAGGGATACGATCAAAAACAAGCGTTTTTATTTTTAAAAAATTAGAAACCTAGCGTCGGAATAGCGACGGAAAGGAAAAATTTTATTTTTTTGGGCACAAGGTGGCGACGGGGAGTATAATCCGTCGCCATCAGCGATGAAATTTCCGCCTCTATTTCTGTCACTGATGGTGACGGATTTTGCATTCCGTCGCCATCCTGCCCGCGAATTTTCCCCGCCAAAAAAAAGTATGTCGCAATTTCTGTCGCTGAATCCATCGTAATTTTGAAATTCCGTCGCTAGGTACTCAGCGACGAGTGAAAATCCGACAGACGTCTTCTGTCACCAATTCCGTCGTTGATATGAAAATTCCGTCGCTGATTCCGTCTTTATTTGATCTTTTTTTGTAGTGTAGATTGTGATAATTGATACTAATAAAGTTATTATAAGAAGTTAGACTGTTGAGAAAAAGCATATTTTTTGAAAAAGGAGAAAAAATGCAAAATTACTAAAAATATCTCCTGTTGAATCAAGATTGTAATTTATGGAGGTTTTGAGCTAAAATAATAACAAATAGACTTAAGAATTTGTTGTCCAGAAACATAAGGTATTTCAAAATTAATTCAAAAGGACAACACCTAAAAACATTTGCTCTAAACTCCGGGTGCATCAGGGTTGCTATTTGCTAACTGTAAGTTTACGTTATATCTAACACTCTCGTTAGACCTGTTTTAATCCTTTTGGCGGACCACAATGATGAGTACTGAAATATCTCCTTCCCACCAACGAAAATTCGTACTAACCCCTCTACTAATCCAAAGCCAGTTGGTGGAATTGCCAGGTCTTGAGTTTCGGAAAACTGTAAATTGAATTTATATCAATCATTTCATAAAGAAAATACAATCGAAGTCCCAGTGTTAACTAAGAGAGGGAGTTATGCCTTTCTGAACAGTGCGAATGGATTACCTTGGGACTAGGGGATGACTGATGTAAGAGGAATTTGTCGGAGAGTGTTTTGGGCAGCTCGGTGGACCCAACCCTCAGCCGCATAGCGACATACTGTGTGGTCATAAGGCAAACGCCAACGCCAGTCTCATCGCTCCCCCCCCCCCCCCCTCCCCATTTAATTTTCCGTTTTGAAGTGCCATTAAATGCAAGTGAAGAACCCATAAGACATATATGGCAAACAAAAATTTATCTGTAACCGTGGAAAACAAACTCCAGCCTCAACAAATTTGAAAATTACAAAAAAAAAAAGTAGAAATCTAATTATTTGAGTAACCGACAAATTTATCTATAGGTGTTTGCACAAATGCATGAAAGAAAATTATTTGTATAAAGAAAATCTATATGGATTCAATCCACATTAATGTGTTTGCAGAAAACTAACTTGTGGTACATATTCTTTTAAATCACATAAAACTAAAAAATCTATAGAGATGTAGATTACAATAAATTCATTAATTTAACATGTTTGGTAATAATATTAGATATTTCTAATTTAGAATCGATGCAACTTGTACTTTGGTATTTAATATGTTTGATTATACATAAATAATAAAAGTTAATTTGTTTAGACAAAGTCACATATATAAATGAAATCTACACGGATGCAGTTACCATAAATTTATTGTGCTAAGGAAGAGTACAATTATATAAAGTATTTTAGTACTTAGTTTGTCAAATTACATCCCGTGTGACCAAAAGGTCACGGGTTCGAGCCGTGGAATCAGTCACTGACAAAGTCAGGTTAGGTTGCGTACAATTCACCCCTTGGGGTGCGGCCCTTCCCCGATCCCTGCATGAACATGGGATGCTTGTGCACCGGGTTGCCCTTTTTTTGTCAAATTACACATGACCGAAAGAAAACTTGTTAATTTTCCTTTATGTTACATAAAAGTGAAAATCTACAGCATAAATTTTATTGTAAGTCCAACATGTTGAATAAGATTATAGATATTTAGACTCGATGTAGTTTGTATTTTGTGTTTGATATGTCAAATTGTACATAGATAAAAGTTAATTTTATTACACAAACTCATAGATATAATTAAAATCTATATGGATACAGATTGTCAAAAATTTATCGTGTTCAGAAAGAGTATATATACTATCACATAAAGTATTTTAGTTCTTATTTTGTTGAATTATAGATAAATGAAAGAAAATTTGTTCTTAATATTACATTTTGAAAAAGAAGATTTTGCCTAAATTTCATTTTGCTTCATTTGAAAGCAAGAGGCTAGTTCGCTAGCTAGTAGAGGAAAAAAACGATAATTAAACCATCACCGAAAAAAAAAAAAAGAAAAAAACCTTCATGGGTCAATTCCTCCTCTTCCTCGCTGCATCTATACCAACTGCTTCCCTTCACAAAATTTTTGAAACACACTCTCTCTCTCTCGCCTTCTCTCCCCACAACCCCCCCCCCCCCCAAAAAAAAAAAAACCTGAAATCCCCCGTTTGCCATTTAAGATTCCTCATTAATCAGAGTCCATCAGAGCTCGAGTGGATTCGTTCCTTTTTTGGGGAGTCATTAGATTGAAAGATATCTAAAATGGGTGAATTTTGCATGTGGGGCTAGTAGCTAACAAGCTATACATGAGGAATTCAATTTATTCCCCCAGCATAACCACCAAGATAAATACAAGATTCTCTTCAGAAGCAATAGTACAGAAACAACAGCAGCTCCACAAGAGAGAGAGAGAGAGAGAGAGAGAGAGAGAGATGGCGGCTTCTTCATCTTCATCACCGATCTTCGGATCCCAGGAAGGGGACCCAACAACGTTTCCATCACAAGAAAACCCGTTTTCAGGCCATCAGCTGGCACCAGGGTTGGCGGTTGAGGTGGTGGTGCAGCCATCGTTGTCTTCAGCTCCTCAAAAGAAGAAGAGAGGCCTTCCAGGAGCATCAAGCAAATGTTAGCCTCTCCTAAACTCTCCGCTTCACACTTACCTCAACATATAGTTAGATTCTGGCTTGCTATAAGTGTTTTTTGTGTGTGTGAGTGTGTGTTCGGTGTTCCCTTCTTGTTATGTAGTGTTTAAAAAAATCTGATTTTTTTTGTGTGGAAAAAGAAGCCCTAATTGTGGAGGCTTCATGACAAAGTAGAAGGGGAGAAATTTTCCATGGATTTTTAATTCCCCTTACTCTTTTGTTCATATCTGCAAATTAAGGCATTATCTACATATAACCTAGGACACAAAATGAATGAAATGAGTGATTCTTCTTTCGTTTTGATTCATCATTCATTTTTGGATTTTCTCTCCTTTATCTACAACACAGAAAAACAGAATCCAACAAAACAAAAAATCATGAACAAGTTTTTTGGATGATTCCTCCGTTTTCAAACCTCTTACCCCACCCCCCCTTCAAAAAAAAGAAAAAAGGAAATGAAAAAGAGAGAGATTCAAATTAAGAACTTGTTACATGTTTAAATATGCATATATATACAGATCCATGTCAAGTTTTTTGCACCCTCAAGAGCTACCAAACTCTAGAGGGTAAAATTAGATACATCTGTTGGTCCTGACAAGAGGTCAAATATATACAAGACTCTAGGATATTTGCTGGTCTACTTTACCCCTATAGTAAAACGGTGTACTAGTCTCTTATATTTGACAACTTATTGAAGTCAAATGTATGTAATTTTCCTCATGTAGCTGGAAACATTTTTGACAAATCTTTCAAGAAACAAGAAAACTCAGTGTCTTCACCTATGTATGTCCATGTATGGTTGTATTGATGACTTGAATGAAAATGGGCACAGATCCAGATGCGGAGGTTATAGCTCTGTCCCCCAAGACCCTAATGGCGACAAACCGGTTCATCTGCGAGGTATGCAAAAAGGGGTTTCAAAGGGAGCAAAATTTGCAGCTACATAGAAGAGGTCACAACCTACCTTGGAAACTAAAGCAGAAGACAAACAAAGACCAAGTAAGGAGGAAGGTGTACTTGTGTCCTGAGCCCACTTGCGTCCACCATGACCCAGCTCGAGCCCTTGGTGACCTCACCGGCATCAAGAAGCACTACTCTCGCAAACACGGCGAAAAGAAGTTCAAGTGCGAAAAGTGCTCCAAGCGCTATGCCGTTCAGTCTGATTGGAAGGCTCATTCTAGGACCTGTGGCACGCGTGAGTATCGTTGCGATTGTGGCACTCTCTTCTCCCGGTATGTGACTTCACTTAATTACTTGGTCAATCCCCTTCTTCTTAATTTCTGTACTTGTTATTTTGCTTAAATAATTCCATATGTATACCATTGGAATTCCACATAGGTAGGTTGTGGGGGTTGCTTTCATTATAGGATTGTACCATTAGAGTTTCGTCTGAGCAGGATGTCTGAGTTGTTTCCTTCTGTCTAAATCAAAAGAAATTATCTGCTGCCCGTTGGAGAGGGGGTTAGCAACTACGAGTGCGTAATGAGAATCACATCTAACTAGGATTTATTGAATTTGACGTAACAGTTTTATTGACTTTTTTGAACGGTAAAATGTTGTTTTGTTAAATTCTAAACTAATTTAAAACTATGGTTAGAAAACCATTTCATAGAAAATGAGTTGAATTAAGTGCGTGTTTGAAAAAAATCACTTCATTAGGAAAATGGTCATATTTTAGGGAAAAAATTTGCAGCAGATAATTTAACTTTTTTGGTTTTCCTTCCTTAATCCTTGCTTATAATTAATTATACAAAGCCCAGCTATACCCGTTTTTCTGTTAAAAAAAAATCGGGTGCAGTGTTTTAATATATCTGTTTTGTACCTGTGCGTCTTGTGGGTTTCTGTGCTGTTTGTTTTAGTCATCTCTTTGCTGGGGCTGAGATTCTGTTGGGAGTTGGGCCAGGGAGGGAGCGGGGGAGGTTGAGGAGAGAGAAAATGGGCGGCACGACTTGGCGACGGCGCATGTGTGTTTGTTACCAAGATAAACAGAAAAAAACTCATTATATGGTGAAATTTCAAAAAGAATTTATACAATAAATTTATTTAAAATGAAAAAATTCACATCTATACCCTAAGAATCTCACCTAAGCTAGGTGTTGAAGGCTGTTTCAAGAAAGGGAAGGAGAAATATTGATATTCGGTAAATTATAAAATTGTCCATATGGTGATTCCATTAAATGTTAAATATAAAACCATAGATTGTGTACTATTTCATAAAAAAAAAAAAATAGATCATTTAAAGAAACATACATTTTCAGAATAAATTTATTATTTTTGAAAAATTATTTCCACTAACTATCTTTTTTTAAAAAAAAATTACTGCTTAGCGGATAGTTTTTATCATCACGGAAACTACACAACTCAAACTTTTCAAAACATACTCTTTCCAATGAATTTCTTACACAAATGATCTAATTTTAAAATATTACTTTGACATATACCTGCAGTAAAGAATTAAAACTAAAAAAGATAAGAATTGGATTTTCTTCATTTGGTTGATTTGGGTAGGTATGGCCGTATGGGCTTTTTCTTCAAAGAATCACTGGCGAGTCTTTTCGACAATGCTAGGTTGCATACATTTTCTTACAGAAATACCGATTTTTCCTAGAAAAATATCTTAATTCTTCCATGGACGTCAATTTGATGACAACAAAAAGGACAAGTCTCCCTAAGAAAATTTTAAGGATAGATAGTACAATAAAAATAAGTGAATGAAGTTAGGACAACTATGGACATTTCTTTAAAGTAAAATAATAAATGTCTTGCTACAAAATATTTTTAAGTGTATATATTTTTGTCCTAAATATCATATTACAATGTTCTTAAATTAAAAGAAAAAAGATATGATCAAATAGTGGAAGCATATTACAACTTATAAATTTTGTGAAATCATTTTTTTCTTTATAATGTACCACGTACATTTCTAACATACGTTTATCATATGCGTGCTCTCATAAATACAGTTGATATAATTAGGGTATCATTTAATACTTTGTTGAGGTAACTTACAAATATTTAAGCTTAGTAATTTATAACAACGTAAAATCATTGAAATTTTGATTTAAATTATAAAATATATTAATTTAAGATGAAGCAAGATATTTAGGCTATCTAACGGTAAAATATATATCATCACTTTTTTTAAAATTTTACATTTTCTCTAATAATTATCCTAAGTAATTTTACAACGAGAACTTGCCCACTACGTACGTTACGTCAGTCCCTTCCTAGTGCGTCTTTTAGCTTTTAATTTCCCTACTCACGTGTTGCAAAATTGTCAAAGCAGGGGTTGTTACTGAGAATTTGTTGTGTTGTGGGTTGGCTTTGGGTAGATGTGATGACGGCAGGGCTCGTCCCTCAGTTTGCAGTAGCCTCTCCCTTTTCATGATAACGTTAGCATCTTCCTTGGCCTCTTTAATTCTGTGTCTCAATTTGGGTAGATTTAGAGTCACGGTTTGGCAGGCTACCCGCGTTACAATGACGATTCTTTTGCCAAAGTGGACACTTCACGATCGAGTTTGTCTCGTCATCAATTTTGTTTAGCACAAGGGAGGGTCCGCATATGCTCAAAGTGCTTTTCCTACACTCTTTCCTTTCTATTTAAGCACACGCTTATAAAAGTCAATAGCTTGAATCATTGAGGGTTAAATAGATTTCCTTAAGTTGTAGATCAGATTTAATTTAAGCCCAATTCTCTCACCCTTCATTAATGGTGAAATTGAACAAAGTTTTTCATAGGACATAGATGATTTCATAAAAATGTGACACAGAGAAAGAATGGACGGAAGAAAGGAACTTTGGAATTCTTCAATCATTAACCACGTTTATCTAATCAACCAATTATCCACCGCCTATGGTTGACAATCTTATTGATTTTTGTCTATCATATTGATTTTTATATGGCTTCCACTTATCCTTTTTCTATCTAAGGTCGTTAATTTTATTCTTAAGCTGCTCTAAATAGAATGATAATCTGATTTCCTTTTTTTTTTTTTTTTGGTTCGGGCTCAATATTTTTGTGGACCATAGTCTTTACTTTTACCCTCACAATGTCAGGTAGTCACTTGAAGCTCTTCCCAAGTGCCATTAAGCTAGATCCTTCCCTGCGCTCTATATTAATTTAGATAAATTTTGAGTTGGACCTCCTTCGAATAATAATTAGAACATAAGTAGTTATAAAATGGAATGAACTATATTTAGGGAACGTTAAATTTCAATATTCTTTTATAAGTTACAAGGGTCGCATACAAGGTGATGTATATCATATATATAGGAGTATGTATTCTTACTTACCTAGTATATATATATATTTTTTACCGTGTATTTGTTATATAGACAAATTTTAATATATAGTATTGACATGTGTTATAAGCGTATGTTCTTCTAGGAGCATCATATAAGTTTTGATAGGATAAACTCAATTGACAGACCATGTAAGTTTGTTAATTTTATTTCTTATGACCGTTAAATCTGCGATTTCTTCATTTCACCATGTAGGCAAATTAAATTTGCATTTAGAATGGTCACTCCGTACCTTGCTGATTCTTAGTTGGATAACTAAAATATGATGTGTAGTACTTGGGCTCTCTTTGTCGAATTATTGGTTGCTACCTTTTTCTCTCTCAAATCCGGTTTTTCCTTGTCGGCTTGACAAGTATTGAATACTAATTGAATATTTATTTATTCTCATAATATAATTGTCACTAAACGCGTTAGTGGTGTTAATTTTGATCAAAAATAATTTATTCAAAAGGTGGCAAAACAAATATATATGTTTTCTTTGAATGCTCAATAATTCTCTACACGCCAACAAAAAATACGAAGATTACAATAGTAATATATAAGTTTTAGGGTAAGATCAATAATTTTACCCAAAAATTGTGTCCCAAAAAACATTTACCCTGAAATTAGAGGAAATTTAAGGCCAGACAATATAAATAACTAATTAAATAAATCAGTACGATGTTAGCACAGTTTTATCCATGTAAAAATAATTCCTAATTAATTCTAACAACATTTCTAAATAGATATGAACGTATGACAGTGAAGACACATGGATAACTAGATCTAAGTGGCTTAGGATGTAATTATTATGTTTGTCATCCATTTCCATTTTGTTTTTCCAAGTTCTTTATGTCCTTTTTCATCCATAATGCAACTATACTGTTGGATTTCGTGGCCCAAAATCAAAGAAACGGCACGGTAGGACCGTGCCAGTCGACACAGGCATGTTAGGCCAAAGAAGCGACGGCGAAAGGCAGGCAGAGAATTGGCACGGCCGTGCAGCGTTCCCAGTTCTGGCATGGGCTTCTTGGCGGCTAGAGTTTGTATTTTGGCGTACAGTTTTCTTGGCGGCTAGAATTCTCCTCTAGGGGTTAAACTCTGAACTTCTAAACTCTATATAAAGAGACCTTACCTAAGATCTAAAATGTTTTCATAACCAAGTAAACACAAAACACATTGAGAGGTAGCGAGAGTTTTGAGAGAAATTACAAGAAAGATTCTAATCCTGCTATTGGATCGAATCACTTATCGTGATTGCGATCACTTTGTACTCTCCCTGCTCATATGGTGGATTGATTGTACTTATCGCCGTCCATGGTTTTTTCCCGCATTGGGTTTCCACGTAAATCTTGTGTGTTATTATTTTGTTCTTGTTATCGTTCCTTAAATTTCTGAATATCTGTTTCGTCCTATCGCTTCCGCAACTAAAGTCGCTCAATTTTACCTAACAGATGGTATCAGAACCGACCCGCAACCGTCAGCTGCGCCAGTGAATGGTTAGCCCATGGCCAGTCACCTAGCGGGGTAAAGATAGTGGGTATGGACCGCCGATCAAGAGGACTTGTAAGTCGGTCGATTAGTGAGGCACAACGAGGACGTTGTGCGCTTCAAGTGGAGGTGATTGTAACGCCCCGAGTGTGGCTTAAAAAGAATCGAATTGACTACTTATATCACCAAAGGTGCACCTTTATTTTCGGAAAGTTCACTCTTAAGAATTCTACAGTTAAGCGTGCTTGTTGGGGAGCAATCTTGGGATGGGTGGCCTCTTGGGAAGTTTCCCAGACAGCGTATAAGCGAGGACGAAACATGACGGAAAGACTTGTAGTTATTTGTGGGGCCAATCGACGATCCTTGAAGCCATTATTGGTAAGACCCGTGATCGAGAGGGGTTGGAGCATTACAGATGGTAGTCATCTTCTCGGGTTTCTTGTGAAGTCCTTGCAGAACCTTCTATAACCCATGCTAGATGAGAACTGCCCTCATATGCACCTTCTAGAACGAATATCAACCTTCATAATTGAAGACATCCTAAACCAAGGTTCTGATTGAGAACCAGGCTGGGAGAAAGATCAGAAAGCTTAGGACTGACAATGGTCTTGAGTTTGTTGAGTTAGAGTTTGATGAGTTCTGCGCGGTGAATGGTATAGCTAGGCACAAGACTTTGGTTGGAAGAGCACAGCAGAATAGAGTTGCAGAATGAATTAATAGGACTCTACTGGAGAAAACTGGTTGTATGCTTTCTAATGCAGGGTGTTGGTATCGCAAAGCTTTCTGGGCTGAGGCTATTTCTACAACCTGCTATTTGGTGAATCGTTTACCACACACCTCCATTGACTTTCAGATTCCAGACGAAGTATGGTCAAGTAATCCTGTTGATTATTCTATTTTAAGAATATTTAGATGTCTTGTTTATGCCCATGTGAATAATGGGAAGTTAGCCCCTAGTGCTGTCAAATGCATGTTTCTTGGTTATGCATCTGAGTCTAAGGAATACCGTATGTGGTGTCCTGAGTCTAAAAAAGTCATTCAGAGCAGGGATGTAACTTTAGATGAGACTGTTATGTTATCTTCTGGAACAGACTCTGTTGTTCCTTCAACTGGTGCAGGTGATCAGAAGGATGCCAGTAACTGTATAGAGATAGAAGTGGAGAACGTTGCAGCTCACAGTGGAGCTACTGATCAGCCCAACAGGGAGGCTCGGGTTACTAAACCTGGTACTATTAGTTCTGATCAGCCTCAGGTGGATGTTAATCACTCTATAACTTGTGATCGTCATCGGAGGGAGATTATGAGGCCTTCTCGCTATAATGATGATGAGGGACAGATAGCATATGTACTTTCAGTTGCAGAGGAGGTGCCTGAAGGTGTGGAACCTTCAACATATTCTGAAGCAATCTCCTGCCCAAGTTCACCCAATTAGATCCTAGCTATGTAAGAGAAAATGGAGAGTCTGCAGAAGAATTAGACTTGGGAACTGTGTGAGCTATCTAAAGGTCAGAGAGCCTTAACTGCCAAATGGATCTACAAGAAAAAGGAGGGCATTCCTGGAGTTGAAAATGCAAGGTGGAAAGCACACCTGGTTGTTCATGGTTGTAACCAAAAGGAAGGTATTGATTACAATAAGGTATTTTCACCTATTGTTAGACATACCTCCATTAGAGTGTTTCTTGCATTTGTTGCCTTGCTTGATCTGGAGTTGGAGCAGTTTGATGTGAAGACTGCATTCCTTCATGGGGAGTTGGAGGAGGAGAACTACATGAAGCAACCTGAAGGTTTTATTGTTCCTGGGAAGGAACAACTGGTTTGTAGATTGAAGAAGTCCTTGTATGGACTTAAGCAGGCTCCTAGGCAGTGATACAAAAGGTTTGACACCTTTATGATTGCACAAGAATACATACACAGCCGATATGATAATTGTGTGTATTTTAGATAATATTCTGATGGTTCCTATATTTACTTGCTGTTGTATGTTGATGATATGTTGATTACCTCTAAGGATAAGTCCTTGATCAGCAAGTTGAAATCTGAACTCAGTAAGGAGTTTGAGATGAAGGACCTAGGTGCAGTAAAGAAGATTCTAGGTATGGAGATTCAGAGGGATCAAAAGACTGGTAAGCTGTACTTGTCTCAGGGACACTATCTTGAGAAAGTGCTAGGCAGATTTAATATGGGTAACTGTAAGGCAGTTTCTACACCGCTTGCTGCACAATTCATATTGTCTACTGAGTGTTGTCCACAATCTGAGGAGGACATTGATAGAATGTCTAATGTCCCTTATTTTAGTACTGTTAGTAGTTTGATGTATGTTATGGTGTGCACTAGGCCAGACTTGTCACATGCTGTGAGTGTGGTAAGTAGGTATCTGCATAATCCTAAAAAGGATCATTGGGAAGCTGTGAAGTGGATTATTCACTATGTGAAGGGTACTGTTAATAACGGGTCAGTATTTGATAAAAACAAAGCTGCTACATGTGATGTTACAGGCTTTGTTGATTTTGACTACGCTGGTGATCTTGATAACAGAAGGTCCATATCTAGGTATATCTTCACTATGTGTACAGGTGCTATCTCTTGGAAAGCATCGCTTCAGTTCATCGCAGCTTTATTTACTACAGAGGCTGAGTATGTTGCTGCTACTGAAGGAGTAAAGGAAGCTACTTGGCTGAGGGGTCATGTTATTGAGCTTAGAGTTCCACAGGCTACCACTGTGGTGTTTTCTGATAGTCAGAGTGTAATTCACTTGACTAAGAATGATGCCTACCATTCAATGACCAAGCACACCAGTATCAAGTATCACTATGTCAGAGATACAATTGTTGCAGGGGAAATAATTGTGAGGAAGGTTCACACTTCGGAGAATCCTGCAGATATGTTGACCAAGCCTCTCCCTATAGCTAGGTTCGAGCATTGTTTGGACTTAATTGGCATTCACAGTATTTGAGCTCCCTTTGGGGTATTACCCCTTAAGGACATCACCCTTCGGGGTGCGGTGACGGTGTTAGAGAATTGGTGATTGGAAATTTCGATCCAAGGTGGAGATTGTTGGATTTTATGGCCCAAAATCAAAGAAACAGCACAATGGGACCGTGCCAATCGACACGGGTGTGTCAGGCTGAAGAAGTGACGACGAAAGGCAGGCAGAGAGTTGGCACGGCCGTGCCACCCAGGCACGGGGTGACTGTGCCACCCAGCACGGTCGTGCGGCGTTTCCAGTTCGGGCGCGGGCTTCTTGGCAGCTAGGATTTGCATGTTGGCGTACAGTCTTCTTAGCGGTTAGGATTCTCCTCTAGGGGTTAAACCCTGGACTTTTAGACTCTGTATAAAGAGACCTTACCTAGGATCCAAAATGTTTTCATAACCAAGTAAACACAAAACACATTGAGAGGTAGAGAGAGTTTTGAGAGAGATTACAAGAAAGATTGTAATCCTGTTATTAGATCGAATCACTTGTTGTGATTACAATCACTTTATACTCTCCCTACTCATATAGTGGATTGATTATGCTCGTCGCTGTCCATCATTTTTTTCCGCGTTGGATCTTCACGCAAATCTTGTGTGTTATTACTTTGTTCTTGTTATCGTTCTTTAAATTTCTAAATATCTGTTTCATCCTATCGCTTCCGCAACTAAATTCGCTCAATTTTGCCTAACATACGCAAATTGATTTCTTTGTCACTCCGAGCCTGGCCACATATGTCCTGGCCTCTGTAGCAACTTGGTTGTTCATCAGCAATCAATTGATACACACACACACACACGCACACACACACGCATATATATATATGTGTATGTGTGTGTGTGTGTGAGTTCAAATGCTGTGGTGTTGACACGTGTTCTGTTAAGCATTTATTAAAATTTTATTTTAAAATAAAAAATTAAATATTATGTGACTTAAAGTCATCATAATAAATAGTGTTCTTACAACTATTTCAATTAAAAAAATAAAAATAAATTACATATATGTTAATCTCATTATTTCTGAAATTTTCAATAAATTTTTAAAAATATTTTAGCTAAGATTCTAAAACAAACTGTGTGTAGCACAGGTTTAAAGGCTAGTTCATTACTATAATAATGCAATAAGGTAGCCAGCAACAACAAAAAACTCATCCCAGAATCATTTTGAAAATTATATATATATATTTTTTTAACGAACGCAGCTCTCTCTCTCTCTCTCTCTCTCTCACTCTCTATATATATGTATATGTATGTGTGTGTGTGTGTGTGTGTATATATATATATATATAATATATATATATATATATATATATATATATATATATAATATGTGTGTGTGTGTGTGTGTGTGTATATGTATGTATGTATGTATGTATGTATGTATGTATGTAGTATGTATGTATGTATGTATATATATATATATATATATATATATATATATATATATGTATGTATGTATGTATGTGTGTGTGTGTGTTTGTGTGTACACACACACACACACACACACACACCCACACACACCACACATATTATATATATATATATATATATATATATATATATATATATATATATATACATATACATATACATACACATATATATATTATATATAATATATATAATATATATATATATATATATATATATATATATATATATATATATATATATATATATATATAAAGTTCTATCAAACATAATAACAGTTTGCTGAAAGTAAAAATTTTTTTAGGTCAATGTGGGCTATTTAGCTCTTAAAAAATTCATTATATGTTGACATCAAAATCCAGTAATGGATTGGAGCAACATTCATCAGATCGAGAACAGACTTTACTGGTGTTTTCATAATTAATGAGAATTTTATTGACCATGCATGGTATCACGAATTGAAGATTCTCTCTTATTCATCGATTCAGATTGTCTTCCTTTTTAGAATTAGAACTTTTTAGCGTTCGTGAATCTATATAAACTACAAGCAAATGACCATAAAATTTACATATTTCTTGATGAAAAATTGTTTTGAATTTGATTTTTTATATATGATAACTCATATATGTTTTCAATTAATAATTCATTCAAAAGTTTTGAATATGTTAATTGTAATTTTTATTCATTTACATTCATCTTATCCTTTGCTTCATTTAGATCGTAGAATAGGTAAACAAATCCTGTGATGTGCAATTTGGACTAAAAAATTTTGATGCTTTTGTGAGACTGTGAAAATAAGAGGTGAGATTTAGAGAAATAAAAAATTGTCATATATGACAACCTGTAACATGGTGCATTTTGACTAAGATAAGACTCCTAAGAAGTTTCTTGTAACAAGACATATCATAACCCATTATCATATTATGATTTATTGGAAATAAAAGTTTGTCCACATTACTTTTTTATGCTCTTTCGTCAAACCATTTGTGTTAATAAAAAATCATACCGTTTGTGAAAAACTAAATTTAATTGTACATGACCCTGCATTTGAAACCCTTAATGGTTTTAAGATAACACCTAAAGTAAAATCAATTTATAATAGATAGATAAACGTTTATCAATTCAATTTTGTAATATAGATAGATAAAAGTTTGCCAATCCAGGTTTGCCACTAGCTAATTTGATTTCACAAATTGATTGAGGTATGTCTTGTGAATGTTGCAGTCAAGGGCATGTGTTAGGTTGCCTTAGATGTTCCAATAGTTTAACTAATATTTCTATATCCATGGGATGTATGAAATAATTTTATGAGTCTTTAATTGCAATAATTTGTTTTAAGTTTTGAAATGAACATTATCTATGTTTTTTGGGCAAAGAAATTATTTCATACTTAATAGTTTCTTAATTATAGTTGTCTATTGTTTTACATCTGAATAGCCCTTTTTTGTATGCATTTGGACTACCTTGTGTTCTTGAAGATAACTGTCATGTTTGACAACAACGTTTTGAATAATATTTAATACTTTAATCAGTAACCTCATGTTATAATCGGTAACCTCAAGTAACATTTAGCATTTTAAGCAACGTTTCTAAAAAACTAATAATATCAGCTTTTGGAATTGAAAATTAGCATTTTATATTTATTGGCCAAAAAGACATCCTTTTGAATTTTTATCCTTGTAGATTATGTGTATACTTTTATGTCAATTTACATTAATTAGCTAATCCAACGACTAATTTATCGAATATATTTGTTTCAGTTGCTCATCTAAATAACTATCCGCTAACAGCTAATTAGAAATATTACCTGCTAACTATCAACTATCTGAATCACTACTTACTGCCTAAGTACAACTAATTTTACTGAACAAAGCCAACATTCAAACTGCCTAAGTACAACTAATTTATCACATGCAATTTTTGCCCTTGGCATATTCAGAAAACTCTGTGAGCTGTGAAGACAGAATTGCTCACCAGATCCAGGTCACACGTTATTTATCAAATGCATAATATTATTTCCCATCCTATTTTTGATATGACATTAACTATTATATTAATTTTAAGGGCTAAGTTTTTTACTTTAAAAAAATTTTTTAATTATTTTTTAAAAAGTATATGTGTCAAAAGATTAGGTAGATTTATTTGTTTATATATATATATATATATATATATATATATATATATATATATATATATATATATATATATATATATATATATATATATATATATCTATGTGTGCGTGTGAGAATCCTTTTTCACAAGTTATTGAAAAGAGAAATACATGTTGATGTACAAAATGTTAAGATAAGATTTAGAATTAGTAATCTAATCTTGTGGGTCGCAAAAGCAATTTAAAGAAATTGAAGCTGGTGATTAAAGAGGGTGAATTATATTTTGCTTTCCAGTAATATATAAAGATCATTTTCTTGGTTTAGAGGAGAAGGCCCCAAAAAAATAATAAAGAAGGGGGAAAACATAAGGAGAGACTAGTTTTGCAATGCTTAATCAACAAACTAAGATTTTTCTCTTTAAAGCACTAAAGTTTTGGGTGCAGACATATTGGGAAATAATAATTTTGCTGCTTTAAAATATCTAAGTTTGACTTGAATGGATTAAAAAATAATGTACCATGTATGAAATGAAAGGAGATATAAGAGTTGCCAACTCATGCCAGATCTTCTTTTTCCACCTTTTATCATGTGCTATGTTAGATGTCTCATTTATAAATTGTCATTACGCTACATACTGCTAATTAGGTTCGTCCCACTCTGTTTTTTAGGTTGGGGGGGGGGGGGGAGATCTCTAATTTTGTGGACTTCTTATCTTGCAAGTCTCAAACGAAATTGCATATTTTTAGTTCAAACAAAGTCTTAGATTCCATTAAATACCTTTAGTATTGGGAATTGAAATTGGTCAGTGCATCAGTACCTTGATAATGATGTAGAGTATAAGTATAAGAGCATTCCAAGCCAGAACTCTGCCCTGCCACGTCAATAAAAGTTTCACAATTTTGAAACTTGCATTTCACTACTTCTCCAACCTATGGAACTCCAATTTTAATCATCCAATAAAAATATTTGTCATGGACCCACTTTATAACACACAACCTATTTTTTAAATTATTTAAAAATTATATACTTACTCCAAAAAAAAAAGAAAAAATAAAAAAAATTTAAAAAAGCCCAAAGTTACACACGGGGCGATACGCACAGGCGTGCTCCCCCGTGTGTCACTTTTTTTCTTCTCCTTTCATTTTGCAACACTTGTCAACGTGAGGCCCGCGTTTCTCTTCCCTCCCCCATACTGCGAATGCTCTAAGGGCATTCCCAGCCTTGGAACTCAGACCTGCCACGTCAGTAGAAGTTCCATTTGCATTCCATTCAGTTGCCCAGCCATTGGAACTCATTTCAGGATAATTAAATCAAATATTTATCATAGATCCCACAATTAAACATAACTTATTATTTTTTATTATGTGCTTGTATTTTAACTTTTGTAATATGTGTGAATGTTTTTTATTTTCGAAATTAAGAAATTTTTTTTGTTAACTATAAAAATGGATCATTTGAAATTACATAAGCTTTTTCAAAATAGCTAAAATACTATGTTATTATAAATAGGGTGCTATTCCATAGTATGAAAGAAGATAGAACAACACCGTATATTGAAGCAATGCTTTTTCAAACATCAAATCCAAGTGAAAAACTGTCAGAATAAAAAATACTTTGCTTCAATATATATATTTTTTTAATGGTAGAAGTACAGGTCCAATTGGTTTTCAAGGTGCTCGAATCATGTTGACATACTGTGTCAGCTCTCCAATTATGGTAGAAAAAGTAAAGCTCATGAAACGATGCATTCAGAGGAGGAAAAGACAAAAAAAAAAAAAATAGAACGCAGGAAGGAACTGGGGCAAGTTCCGTCCCCCGTTCACTGTCACGCGTGTAATGGGCTGGGCTGACGCGTGTGACATGCAGGCCCAACCCTTACCCGTGTGACATTGGGTTGGGGATCGCCTAAGTTCAACTGATGAAATTTTTATAAATACAAGCAAATATATGAGTTTTGAGTCTCGTCTATATCAGCTTGTAGTCCTCCCTTGTTAAAAAAGGTGGAAAAGAAAGGATACAATTAGCGATTTTAATGCATTTATCCAAGTTTTGTACATTACCCAAGCTTCCTATTATTCTACATCTGAGTAGCCCTTTTTTCATGTGCATTTAGATTAGTATATGTTCTCGAAGATAACATTCAAACTGAATTCGGAAACTAAACATGCATTGCTAAAGTCAAGACTATCGACATTTATGCTACATTATTTATCAGATGCGATTTTGTTCCTGCCATCTTTAGTGAGAAACCCTGTGAGCTGTGAAGACACGATTACTCACTAGTTCACATCTAATAATCCATATCACACGTGTCAGATCACTCATTAGCGCTTGATGTATGTCTTAGGCGTTTTGAAAAAATACAGTGTCACTTCCATATACAACCCAACGCAAGTTATGTAGATATAAAATACCTTTCACATTGACATAGTCGGTAAATAAAGGACTAACCTGTAGGAGCACGGAAGCTTAAGAGAGAGATGCTTCGTAATTTCCCCTAAGGACATCAAAAGAATTCCAATGTGGCTACTATAGTTACTGAAGAAGTCACACCCAAAACATGAACCCAAATGATGGTAGGGTTGTTGTAAGAGAAGGCAGAGAGAGATTTGGCGCTAATGTTTAGGTTTTGCCACTAATGTTCAATTGGATCCCTAAACCCCTTATTTACAGGTTTAGTATCCGAATGGGTGTCTACTACATAGGTGGGAATCGTGACCCTTTAGCCCTAATTAATTAGGCCAGTCAATAGCTCCACTCGGCTATGTAAGGTGCAAGTCACATGTCCCTTCATGAATCACAACTCCTCATGCTGCATACCAAGATTAAGGCGTACGATCAAAAATTAGCAATAGTGTTATGTTAAGTCATCATCTAACTAAAATACACTTTCATGTAATACTATACCCCAATCATCCAAACATCACTGGTGGTATGCGTAGCCCTTTTATGTTATACAATATATCATATGATTATATAACCAATTCAATCGTCTGGGCTGATATGGTGAAGATGGATAGATTTTTCCTTAAACACTCATAATATTTCATCTTAGCTTAATTCTTTTCTAACATGCTCTTGTTAAACTGCATACTTCTTGGCCCTTAAGAAACATATTCAAGTAGCATCATTAAGCTTCAACTTTATATCATAGCTTTAAGTTGAAGAGTCGTTGTTCATGAGATTGTATAGCGACAAAAGATATAAAAGTCAATTGTCACTCCTTATATGAGTAGTCCTATAAGTACACACAGCATGAAATATATGTCATAGCATAATCCAGAATCAAGTAGGCATGTCACTTTATATGCCATGCTTATTGCCAATATAGATTTTACCTAAAAATCTAACATGAGTCACTGATCAATATAGTAAATATTAATCTTGACACTCAAGATTTGACTTTTAAAGCTTCGATATGGAATTCAATATTTCATATTCAACTCCATCAAGTCTCATTTCAGGCTTATTAAGGCGACTATATTCTAACATTCATGCACTATCAGTACGATGAATCACTATTGCACACCTAGTGCAAATATGATTCAATGTCATTCTGGTCGAAACTAAAAAGGCATGGAGATTGCCTGTATGACTAGGCCAATTAAAAGCATGTGACATTTTAATATGTCTAATATGTAATAATAAATCATGAACATTTAGAAAGAGAATTATCAATTTTTATTGCATAAATTATCATTACAAAAGAAAAATGTTTAGGAATCACCTTACTCAATAGACCAACAATCATTTTGCTAGTGGATACATTCTTAATAGCAATTTCAGCTGTCTTTATGGTATTTGCCATGAAGTGATAATGCCTCTTGATATGCTTGGTCTTCCGATGAAACTTAGGATTCTTAGCGAACTGGATGGCAATAGTGTTGTCGCACAACATTTCAATAGGATCATCAATTCTATGAGTGAGATTATGATCTTAAAGGAAACCCATTAACCGCATTGCCTCTTGAGTGGCAAGGCTACAGGTGACATACTCTACCTCCATAGTTGACAAAGTTATGCAATCTTGCTTCTCATTGCATCATGATATCCCCCCTCCCCCACTAAGGGTTGAAGGCATATTCTAAGGTTAACCTAGACTTATCCAAGTCACCACCCTAATTGACATCTGAGTATCATTACAACTTGAGGTTCTCTCCCTAATAACAAACAACTAAATTGGTAGCACAACAAAGGTAGCACATGATTCTCTTGATAGCTTGCCAATGAGAAAGTTCTGGGTTATTTTGGTAACAACTTACCAAACCAACCAGAAAGCAAATATTAGGCTGTTGACATAATATGACATATATTGAGGTTCTTATGGCACTAGCACAGGGGACATTACTCATTTTCACATTCTCATCATCTGTTTTAGGGCATTACTCAAGACCTAAGGTTAGAACCTTCTCAATTATAGTATCTATAGGCTTGGAATTATGCATCTGAAAGCGTTCCAAGACCTTTTTAGTATATGATTCTTGGCACATACCCAAGAGCTTCTAAGGATACTTCCTAACTATTACACCTAAGGCACACCTAGTTTCATCCATGTCCTTCATCTCAAAGATAGAGGACAACAACTTCTTAGTAGTTTCGATGATCTCCAAGTCGTTCCCAACCCAAAAGTATCTCATACACATACAAGGTAAGAAAATCCATTTGGTTATTCTGTTAACAAAGAGACAATGGTCCTCTGAAACCATGGATAAACCAAACAAAGTAACGACTTCATGGAATCTCAAGTATGAAGATGTGGAAGATTTCTTAAGGCCATATATAGACATTTTAAGATGACATGTCTTGTCTTCTTGAACCTTTGATACAAAACCAATAGTTTGTCCATACATATCTATTCCTCAAAGTTACCATTGAAGAAGGCAATCTTTATGTTTATTTGAAATAACTCTAAGTCTAAATGGGCAATTAGGGCTAGGAGTAGACAAATAGAAACAAATCTTATCACAAGAGAAAAAGTTTCTTTGTAATCTGTACTCTCAATTTGGGTAAAATCTTTCGCCACTAGACGGGTCTTGAACTTGTTAATTGATCCATCTACCGCATATTTTATCTTTAAAACCCACTTGTTTCCAATAGGCATATGCTGGAAAAGCAACGAGTTCACATACCTTGTTTCTTGTCATTAAGTCCATCTCATCTCTCATGGAACCCATCCACTCTTGGTGATTTGGTGAATCAACTCTCTTGAAAAGACATAGGCCCTTCCACTACCAAGGATGTGGATAAAAACAATTCTTCTTTGATTTGAAAATATTGTTGAGAAATTCTTCTACGCTTACTCCTTCAGATCTTAGGATCTTCATCATTTGTCTTCCTAGACGAAGAATTCCCCCCCTTTCTTTAAGAGGTGTGGGACCCTTACTATGTGCAAAATCACTCTCACTATCCTTTTGAGGTGTGGGATCTTAAATATATGGACTAACTATATGTTTTGGACCTGAAGATTGAGAACGAACCTCATTTTCAGGTTGATGCTCCTCAGGAATTGAAGATTGAGCATGAACCTCATTCTCCTGAGTAGAAAAGCCTCCCATGTTCTTGTCGGATAGGGAGGTGTACCATCCTCGGTTGGGAATTCACATCCTCTATCTTACCAAGAGATGTTTAAATGTCTTGTTATAATTCATACATGGTTCAGGATATGGTGTGGGAGGTACACTCTTACTCGGTGCATGTTAAGAATATAAAGTGCTGTAAGTAGTGCATCCCGCTCCCTCGAAAATTAGTTGGAAGCTTAGCACGTGTTATAATTGACCTGAGCATATTAAGAAATGTCCATTTCCTATGCTCTGTAACACCATTCTATTACGAAGTGCTTGGAATCATTAGCTATCTCCATATACCTTTGTCCGCATATAAATCTTGAATATATCAGAGAGATATTAACAATATCAATTGGTTCAAAGAGTTTTAACTTTTTCTTCCAATTAGGTCTCCACTTCTGCTATGAAACATTTGAACACATCAAGTGCTTCATAGTAGTGAGATAATAGATACACATACCTATATCATGAATAATCACCTATAGGACTAATAAAGTATATAGCCCCATGATGTGCTTTCACATCCACGAGTCTGTAGATATCAAAGTAGATTAATTCTAAGGGTATCAATGCCCCAAAGCCTTACCAAAAGGCTTTATGGTTACTTTGTCAATTAGACATGGCTCACATAGGAAAATTAACTCCAGTGAATTGATCTAAAAGACTCTATTTAGCCATCCGTCTCATAATATCTTGACCCACACGGCCAAGTCGAACATGCCGCTTAACAAATTCAGAATCAAAGTTAAAATATGAGATAAAAGTATAAGATGTAGTACGATAATTTTCATCCAAGTTCAAAACAATGAAACCTCCTTTCAACGTTGCATGGCCAAACAAATTGGCATTGCAAAAAATGTCTAAATCATTCAATGAAAAATCAAAAGAAAAACCTAATCTCATTAAGCAAATAAAAGACACTAAGGAGCATCGCACCCTGGGTTCATAGAAAGCATCATGGAGTAGCTTGTTTCCTATACAGAATTTAAGCTGGTATGTTCTTAGACCAAGGGCATCTTCCTCATTGTCATTCTCAGTATGACTTTTCGTGAACCCACCTGACTATCAATGAAACTCCACGAATCCAACTTTTTCTTGAACTATGTAATTGGTTACTCTCGTGTCTATAATCCATTGAGGAAGAGACTTGATACCAAATGTATGGGACCGTACATATAATTCAAGAGTTTTATTGAAAAGAGGTACCTTAGTCGGTTCAGGATAATCCTAAGCAAAAAGTCTCTTCTTTCCACAGTTATAGCACTTCACATGTGCCATATTCTTCTCTTTATTGCTCGTAGCTTTTGCTTCTTAGCAATACTACCTATGGACTAAGAGTTCTGAGCAAGGACCTTTCTTGGCCTGCTTGCCACGGCAAGACCTGTTGCCCTTGGGTTTGTTCCCTTTAGCAAAAAGTGCCAAAATTGGAAGGGGCATATGAGTTCAAGTGCTCTTCCTCTATTTCAAAGTGCTTTGAGATCGCCTAGAAGGTTTGTATGTTCTTATGATATCCCATAATGATTTTAAAGCTCATCTAATGATTAGTTTCATTTGGGAAGGGCTTGAATCACATTCAGGGCTTGTTTCTCCTCACAGACTTCTTGTCCATTAGCCTTAGGTCTCGAACCAAGCCACTCATCATCAGAGATGTTTGAGATACTTCGACTTAGAGTTAATAATGCAGTGCATCCTCTTTAATTGCAAGTTACACAACCTTTTAACGGATGTCTGAACAAACTTGATCTTAAGCTAATCCAACATGTCCTTATCGGTGGAATGACACTCAAATTCTCCCAGCAGATCATCATGCATGCACAATAGCAAAGTGTAGCATGCTGGCCGATCTGTTGAACCAAGTTTGACATGCCTTTAGGTTTTCTTTATACAGCTTACTAGTAGTAATATCTCTGACCCATTCATCTTTGTCTGGCGAGGCCTACATACAAACTATCAGGAGATCCAATATGTCATCCTCATTATTAATGAGCTGGACTTTTAGATGCCAGAGATCATAATTAGTGTCATCTAATTTTCAATTGGTGGGCATACTATGAATGAAGTTCTTAGTTGCCATATTTGAAAATATATGTAAAGCATTAGGCATATCGTCAAATAATTAAATTATCAAAAAGCCCCATCATTCATATCTTACGTTCAAAAATTTCACTAAACTCATAATCGTCACAAATAAATATTAATTAGAAGTTTCTATAATTTAATTATTACATATTTCTATAAAGCTTATTAAACTAATTAACACATCAATTGGCGAATATCACAATATTTAACTTGATCATGTAAAACAAAGTTACATGAAGTTACATTACATAAATTGATTTATGTAATACTTCTAAAAAAATTAAAATTCTCATATAAAAAGCTATCTATATAATAAGATGAAGCATATAATTAAACATATTCAAAATATAAAACGAATTTATAATAAGAGCTCAAATATATAAAAATCATTTATACAATCATGAAACATATTCACGAAATAAATATCACATGATATAAAACATATTCATATAACTTGATTTTGTAAAAATAAAACACATTCAAAAATCCCTCGCAAATTACAAAAGATTATTGCATGATATTGGCTTGAGATTTGGATTCCATGAACCAATAAAAATTAAATTAAAAAATAAAAAGCTACCTAAGACAAAAGGCATCATGACCCAACACTCACTCCCCTAACCTAGAATCATTTCCCTAACCCCTTCTCACCTCTCACCTTCTCTACCGTGAAACTTGAATGGGTGAAACTTCTCAGTTCCTCCCATTATGGGCATCGTCGCCACCACTAATTACTTCCCCACCACCACTTTTTTGCTCTTGACCATCTTCCTTTGTCTTGGGCAACCTCAGTCATTGAGAGATACAGTAGTCCTTGTTGTCTCAAGTGATGAAACCGCTACCTCCACCATCACAACAAAACGCAAAAAAAAAAAAAAAAAAAAAAAAAAAAAAAAAAAAAAAAAAAAAAAAAAAACATTGAGAAAAGCTCAAATCTAGCGTCTCCGGCTAAAAGACTGACACCACTAATATTGGTAGATTGTCCGAAGTCGAGTCTAGAGGTGCAACCCACATTGCCAATGCGCCCCTTAGGCGACAGTTTGTGGGTTCAAGCGCGTCCATAAAGGGCGTATATTCGCAATTTTCAGGCGAGTTTTGTGTAGATCTGTGGGTTTGGAAGTCAAAGGAAAAATAAGGCTGATCAAAACTACCTTCGTCTGTAGCGTGTAATGTCCTTTTGCGGCAGCTGTGATGGATATGCTTCAAGGTCTCAGTTTAAACTCCCCTTCTACCCCTTGAATTTTTTTTTATGTTATTTTGGGTGCGAGAGTGTTAAGGTCCTCGGTTTAGTGGGCACCTTAGGCTTTGTCGTCGTCATCACAGCCCCAAAACCAGCGGTGCCAATGGCAGAGTGGAGAGTCACTAGGCAACTTTTGGTATTGTTTGGCCACTTAGGCCGAAATTAGTTTCGAGGGTTTTGGTTTGGTTGTCAGTGTGGGTGAGGGGACGGTCTATGGTACAGGTCCACGCTTTAGGGTTTTTGGGTGCTCATTCAGTGAACAAGATTATGGGCTTAGTATCACAGAGACACCCTTTCACAAACGCTTAGCATAAATTAAGAATCATAGCAATTCAATTAACACATAGACATACTAAGCATGAATTAAAAGAATAATTGCAGAACCAAACGATCAAAATGTTTAAAACCCAATCCAGGTTAATTTAGTTGGGGCTAACATAATTAATCATGCTTTTCATGGGTTCAATTCAGCATAATCACACACAGCAAGCATAATCACACACAGCGATATAAAGGAAAATGCTTTATGAAATCATTCAATCACAGAAACATGCTTAGTATTAATTCGATAGCATAATTACAAAGACTAAACGAGTTAATCACATAGCTAGTTTACGAACGAATCAATTGGGCCAAAACCGAGCAACTTTGGCTCTAATGCCACTGTTAGCGAATAAAGGACTAACCTTTAAGAGTATGGAAGTTTAGGAAATTGATGCTTGGTAATTGCCCACAGGAGATCAATGAAGTCCAAGGAGGTTACTAGAGTCGCCGAAGAAGTAACACCCGAAATCTGAACGCAGTAGGGCCATTTAGCTTTAGTATCCTAATAGGTATCCATCACAATATGGCCGTTTAGCCCTAATTAGTTAGGGTCGGCCAACGGACATATTAGATACTCTTGGGTAATTCTTTTTTGTTTTTCAAATAGGTCATCTATAGAACACAACAAAAAGGTATCTTGGATCATACAATTAATATATTTTGTGCTATTAAGTTACCACATTATCAATAGTGTTGTTAATTATCGGTTGTTAAATGAGCATATCTGTCAACTGCATTAATTAATATAAATGACGCCATCATAGTAAGATGAACTATGTTGGTGGAAGAAGGATCATACAATTAATGTAATTTTATAATACAAAAAGTTATAGACAATAGAAAAACTTTAGAACATGTATGACTTACAAGTAGCGGCACCCTTTCATTATCTAACATTGTGTGCTTTTTTAAGTTCGTGCTTGTGATCCAATAATTTTCTAACTCAATCAAAATACTTTTTGGGTGATGAATATGTTTTGGAGTAAGACATCTCTTAATTAACTGTCTTGTTTTGATCAAAATTAATATATTAAATGATTCAAAATTACCAAATGCTCAATAATTAGATTTAATTATGAATCATAAAACTCTAATATTCATCGACTACATGACTAATATGAACACTCTACTCTATTCAACTATAATTGGAAAGGAGTATCAAACACATGACTTTCTAATTGTGAAAAATAATAAATAAAAAGATAATTTTATACAATATATAAACTGTAACACCCTTACACTATTAAATCATACTTTTTTTAAAAAAATTTGATACATCATAATGAAACTTTTAGCCGAAGTAAAACACTTAAGAGGTGTCTTTTGCAATATATTTACTATTTTGCATACCTTTTTTTTTTTTTTTAATATCTCACATCACAACCTTGACCATTTTTGCGTGTGATCCAATTACTTTGCCATCTTAAACCATGCATGATGCTTCATATGCATCAATAGGCTCCGTCTCACAGTGGGGTTTATAAACCGGGCTCAACCTCTCTGTATACTTCTACAAACTAGTTTTCATAAGCTCATACGCCCAACCCCCCCCCCCCCCCCCCCCCAAAAAAAAGTTCGATCGGTCCTGGTCAACATGTGATAGCTTTTAATTAATTTTTTTAATGAAATACTTGTTAATTAATATGATAGAACAGAAGTTTGCGTCCTGGTCAACATGTGATACCTTTTAATTAATTTTTTTAATGAAATACTTGTTAATTAATATGATAGAGCAGAAGTTTTTGTAGAAGTGTCTGGTGGACGGGAAGTGGACCTGGTTTGTCTTCCCCCCCCCCCCCCCCGGGGCCTTTTTCCCCTTTTGTTTATCTCTTCTATCATATTTTCTCATTCAACGGGTCTTGTAGTCTGATTTTTGGCTCAATTATGCATAGAAAAGATAGTGATGGTTAATTAGATTATAAAGCCATTCATGAGTCTTTTAATATTAATTTAATTTTTCAATTAATTAGATGGTTAAGTTCTTGAATTAGATATTTAATGGCTTTAGAATAATCTAGGGGTAAAAATTAATTTATTGGAAAACCAAGCCATGCATCAATGCAAACATACTAAGAATGAGACTCATGATTTCCCTCTTTTTTCCTTTTTGATAGGAGGGATAGTTTCATAACTCATAGAGCATTTTGTGATGCATTGGCTCAAGAGAGTGCAAGGCATCCAGCAGCAAGCTTTAACACCTTAGGCACCCACTTATTTGGAGCAGCTGCAGCTGGAGCTGGAGCTGGAGCTGGACCAGGAGGCTTAAACGTGGGACTCTCTCCGATAGCCAATCATCAACTACTCCTGCCCCTACCTGACCACCACAGCCAAACCACCACCGCTGCAACCGACATCCTCCACCTTGGTGGAAGCCAATTCAACCACCTCCTTGGAACCAGCCCATTTCGGCCCCACCAACAACCTAATAACAACAATAATAACTTCTACTTCTCCTCCGACAACCAAAGCAGAGGAGGAGGATTAGGGTTCGTCAACAACAACAGTAACATTCATCGTGATCAAGCCCAAACCCAAGCCCACAACACAGGAAGAGGAGTAGGATTAGGGTTCGTCAACAACAACAGTAACATTCATTGTGATCAGGCCCAACCCCAAGCCCACAACACAAGAGAAGGAGGAGGATTAGGGTTCGCCAACAGCAACAATGACATGCATCGTGATCAAGCCCAACCCCAAGCCCACAACACAGGAGAAGGAGTCGTCTTTTCCAACAAACTATTCCCCGGGGGCAGGCAGGTCAACCAGCTGCCCGTCAACATCCAGGGTAGCTTCTTCCCGAATAACCAAGACAATGATTACAATAATCATAGCATGGCTCTCTTTGGCGGGCCAGAAATGGGCTTGTTCTACAACACGAGCCTGGACCAACTCGGTAGCCCATGTATGTCGGCCACTGCCCTTCTCCAGAAGGCGGCCCAAATGGGGTCCACCACATCTGCTGCCACCTCCCTACTAGAGGACACCGTTCTAGCCTCCTCATCCTCCTCACCCTCAAAGACTTTCCGCAGTCTGCACGGAGATCAAAATGAACAAAATAACCTGCATGATTTAATGGATTCCCTCACCGGCAGCAATCGTGGGGCCTGGTTGGGCCCCGCTGGAGATGGCCAGCAGCAGCAACAACGAAAAGGCGGGTCCTCAGATGGGATGACGAGGGACTTTCTGGGAGTAGGAGGGATAATGAGAAGCATGAGCAGCGGGTTCAATTCTTTGCAGATAAAGCACCAACAACACCAGCCAGGGATTAGGAATGCGAATAATTCTGCATCAGCAACAAACAGCCAGGCATTTGGGGGAAGTGGGAATAGCTTTCAGTGAATTTTGCAACCAGGGGGAATTGAAAGAATCAATTGGTCCTTTCTTTATGTAAAGGAGATGATTCAAGTGCAGGTACGTGATATTTCTAGGTCGGCTTTGTTTTTGGTTACAAAATTGCCATGCATGTTTCTATTTTGGGTGATGATGATTGATAAATATCTTCTGCAATAAGTGAATTTTTAACGTGTAGTCCATTTGGCGAAAAGTTTAATTTTTTGGGTGATAATATATTTCTTATTGCAAGGCACTTTTTAAATGTCTTGTCTTAGTTAAAATTGCTATTTTATTTGATTTAAAATTATCAATTTTTTAATAATTATAATTAATTACGCATTGTGAACTTTCAACATTCATCGACTACGCCAATGATTACAAAGAAGATTCTAATAAAATGAACCTTATCTCCAAGGACATGCGATATATGCAATTTTATAATTTGACACAATTTATAAGTAATATATAATATCCTACCAATATTCAATCATACTTTTTTTATTTTAATACATGATAATATAATTTTTAAACCAAAATATATAAGACATGTAAAAAATATCTTGCAACAAGATATTTATAATTTTATTATTTTTTAAGGATCAATATAATCCTTCTATGTGTCATACGTGTAACTTCTTATCCAAATAATATTTTTTTTTTTTTTTGAGAAGGACCTTGCATTACAAGTAGTAGAATTAGAAATGACAAATTTTCTACAACTTTTGACAAAAGAGGGTTACTTTTCTTTTAAAAAATATTTGCAAGCTAAAACTTGAATTTTAATTAGGTCGACAATTGTCCAATATGATAGTTGGGAACTAATTCTAGGCCATTTGGCAATTTGCATTTTTTAAAATTATGGAATATACGTTTTGTATTACTATTATTAAAGACTAAAGTTTTATTGTGTTGCAAGAAAAAGTTTTAATATTTATAAACCCCAACTGCAAGGTGTATCGTTGAGTACTTGGGGTGTCGTCTGCAGGGAATTGTGTTTCCAACTATCAGAGTTCACTAGAGCGTATCAATCTAGGCAAGATCAAAATCGAAGAGGGAAAACTAAACTACGCTAACAAACATAGAAAAAGCGACTTGGAGTTGTGATTTGACCAATGAATGAACCAACTAACCAAGACGAGTCCTAACCTACCCAAACTACATCACGAACTAGAGATGATCGGTTGCACCATCAAAGGCCACCCAAGCCCTCTCTCAAGGGTCATGAGCTAGTCTAGTTAGCCTAACCACCTATTTTCATGGGGTTAGCCCAATTAGACCACAAAACTAGCAACCCCGGACCTAACTCGATTCGGATACTATTTTCATGTCCCGAACTCGGCTATTCCTCTCCCACACTAGCTAATTGACCTCACCTCTCAGCATAAGTCAATCGCCCAAAAATATGGATGAAAGCTCTCTCAAGCATTTCATCGAACACTTGGCGGGCGTGAAGGAAAACTCTAAGTTCTAGGCATAGATTGGGTATAGTTAGGTCAAATACAAGATTAATTAGCTATCAAGAGGCTAATCACAATCCAAGTCAACACAATCTACAAATTAAACATCACAAAATACAAAAACCCAAACCTAAACTAACGAAGAACACAAGTATGAAATAGAGAGAAGGAGCATGAAACTAAACTAATTCTAACAAACAATCGAACATGAATTAAACACAAAAACTAAATAATTGAATCAAATCAAAACTAAACATATGAACTAAATTAACAAAATTTAATACAAGAATGAAACAAGAAATAGAGAGAGAGAGGAGAGAAGACTTATGATTGATGCGAAGAACTCGAACTCCAAGTGCTTGAATCTAAAGTTAACTCAATGCAATCCTAATCTAATCCCCTCAATGGGGTTTTTATTGCCTAAAATCTAATCTAAACTGTCCTAGAAGAGTACGGGCAGAACCCCCTTCAGAAACGCTCGAACGAAACTTAAATAGAAAACCGAGCATCGACGAACTGGGGGGAGCGGCACGGTCGTGCCATGTGGCACGGGCAGACCGTGCCAGGGTGGCACGGCCGTGCCACATAGCACGACCACACCGTGCCACATTGTTGGTGGCATGGTGGCCGTTTCCCCCGGTTCGTCTCCTTTCGCCGGTTTTCGTCGGTTTTCGCTGTTTGTCTCGTCTTCGTCCCTTTTTGCGACGTTTGCTTGATTTTGAGTTATTTCCTACAAAACATAAATAAAACAAGTAAAAATCCTAAGAATTAAGTTATTATACGAGCTAAAAGTGAGTTGAAAGAGGCACGTAAAATGAGTAAATTTACCGTTCAACACAACCCCACACCTATCTTTTGCTCGTCCTCGAGCAAAATAAAAGAAAAACTAAAGTAAACAACTAACTCACTTTCGTAGGAATCACGATTGCATTTAACATATGCAACAAGCCCTTTAAACCCCTTGGTCACCCTAAGTGGACGAGTAAGGTCTCGTGAGGGTTTGCGGAAGATATACCCACAAAATCTTAAAAAGGAAAAACAAAGAAAAGAGAAACAAAAATCAAAAAATGAAAATGACAAAACAGAATATATACATTAGGGTGAGCTGTACACGTTCGGATCAATCAAAACCCCCTAGTGACTCAAGTATCAGTCTGTACACAAGCATTATATGCATTTCAGGATACATCATCCCAAAAAAATGGCATTCAGACATCAGCTTTTCACCCCACGACGCATGAGAACATTGAATCCATCCTGGTGCCTGGTGTGCAAGTGTATCATCACCCTAAAACTAAACCTACCAAAATCAAACTCAACCCCACGCAGCTGACATAAGCTACCTTTTTGAATGACTAGCATGGAAAGCAAGCTTCCCCAGTAGCAGTATTGCCTCAAAGGGTAACACCCAGTAACGCATGCTTTAAAGGGGTACTTGTCATTTCCAACTCTTTTCTTCCCCACTTTTTTTTCATTTTTTTTTTTCAATACAAACTCATGTTACGCCTCAAAGGGATACACCTAGTAGCACTTGAATTTGTTTGTTTTTGCTTTTGTTTTGGAAAAGGGGGTGTCAGCACATATAAAGGGAACTGTGCAGTAGACAAGTGGGAGAGTCAATCATGGAAGACTAAGAATGTAGGATGATGATAATACATAAATCAGGACTGGATTGTAAAATTACAATGGACTGTTGGAGTTAAAAGTGAGGCCTAAAATGACAGATTGGGGATGAACTTCTATCATGCACATTATAATTATATACGAGCTAATAGTCAAGGTACCGGAGATCAAGGCTGATCAAAATAGTACAAAACTCCCCTAAATGCAAAAAGAAAAGAAAAATTTATACAAAAAGGAGAAAAAATGAAAAAAATAATACAAAAATGAAAATTTTTCACAAAAATAAGAAGAAAAATGGGAGATGACCCCACCCCCACATTTAAAACTCACAATGTTCTCATTGAAAGTCGTGAGTCATCACCAACACACAAAAATAAAGAAAACAAAATCAAACACAAGAAAAACAAAAATCGACAAAAATATACACAAGTTAACACACACTCCCAAAAACACAATCTCACCCAAAACAACAACACGATCACACATAAATACAAACTAACACCACCAAAAATAAATATAGACCAGTCCAACAATACTACCAATCACAACATAATAAAAATCCACAAAAACATGAAAATGGTGATCATAGCCAACAACGGCTCAACAACATCCAAATTTCACCACAAGATGATCACCAACAAAAACACAATCCTAATATTCACAACTAAACAAAAACAAAAAGAAAGAAAAGAAAAATTAAAAAAAAAAGAAGGGGGGAGAGTGAGAACGATTATACCAGGTCGGGTACTGAATGTACTCGCACTATTTCATGACGACTTAAGGAGCATCAGCCACTCCTTGCCGCTCAAGATGCGAGTCGTCAGCTCGGATGCAGTCAAAGCTCGTAAGAGCTTATTATGCATTGCTGCATGCAGCTCAGAATGATGTGAGTAAGAGAACACTGGTAAAGATGGAGCAAACAAAGTTAGTGCCCTCTTAAACTCACCAAATACCTGTGAGAAATCAGCAGAATAATCAAATGCAATAGTCAACGCGATTTCTCCAGGCATGCCCTCTGGGTACAGACGATAAGGATCAAGGAGGGGGTCATACCCTCTAAAAGTACCTAGAGGCTCAGAACAGTCAACCACATTCCCCTCGAGCACCGCAAGAGAATCGATCGGTGAGAGGTCACAATACTGAGGGGAAGGGGAGGGTAGTGAACATGAAGAAGCATGAGAAAAATCAAGGGGGTTGAGGGATACATGGTCAGTAAGATCAGGACTAGATGAAACTGCAGCCACAGCATCCACACAGGACTTCCCCTCGAGAATCTCGTCGAGATCATGCACCTCACTAAAAGTACTGTCTGACTCAAGACAGAAATCATCCCCATCGATACTAGCACCAACACAAAATGTCTCACCTACCTCGAACTCCGTTGACTGAGCTACAGGAAAAGGTGGATCAGGATGCGTCATAGTGTTGTCCTTAAAGGTGCTAGGTAGGGATGGAGCAACAAGAGGTAGAGTAGGCAAAGGAGGGTCAAGCACGTCCTCTAGTCCGGATTCTAGAGGAGGGAAAGATGCACCATCATCATACAGATTGACATCAAGTCTAGGAGCACTAGAACTAGGGTCAGTCTCGGGCGATAGGTCATACTCTCGCAGTTCATTAACAAATTCAGCAAACTCAACTTGTTGCTTGTTCATGGCCTCTATCATACTAGAAATTCTAGCAAAACCATCAGCAAAAATATGATAGGGACAAGAAACACTGTTATGGTCAGAACGATGGTAGATCTCACATGCAAGAGGTGTATAATTTGGAATGCAGGGAGATGGGGTGGATGAAGTAAATTGAGTAGTCTCAAATTCATAAGTATCCCTAGTCAACCACTCAAGTAATTTCCAAGCTTCGTCAATATTTCGAGCACAGAAATCCCAATGCTTCAAAAGAGCACGGGTCTCACAAGTCACACCCTCATAGACCACATGCAATATTTCCCATTTCCCATATAAACATCCACATGAAGCACATTGAGTAAGACAAGCATGTAAACAATCCCAATAACAGTAAATAATTCTTGCTCACATTGGGGAAAGTGGAAAATTGCCATTGAAAATTATTTTTTTTTTGAAATTTTTTTTCCCCAAAAATAAAGGCCTAGTCTCAAACGCCTAAGTAAGCTCTAATATTGGAAAACGCCAATTCCCTAGCAACGGTGGCAAAAACTTGTTGCAAGAAAAAGTTTTAATATTTATAAACCCCAAGTGCAAGGTGTATCATTGAGTACTTGGGGTGTTGTCCTCAAGGAATTGTATTTCCAACTATCAGAGTTCACCAGAGCGTATCAATCTAGGCGAGATCAAAGATGAAGGAGGGAAAACTAAACTACGCAAACAAACATAAAAAAAGCGACTTAGAGTTGTGATTTGACCAATAGACGAACCAACTAATCAAGACGAGTCCTAACCTACCCAAACTACATCACGAACTAGAGATGATCGGTTGCACCATCAAAGACCACCCAAGCCCTCTCTCAAGGGTCATGAGCTAGTCTAGTTAACTTAACCACCTATTTTCATGGGGTTAGCCCAATTAGACCACAAAAGTAGCACCCCGGACCTAGCTCGATTCGGATACCATTTTCATGTCCCGAGCTCGGCTATTCCCTCTCCCACACTAGCTAATTGACCTCACCTCTCAGCATAAGTTAATCGCCCAAAAATATGGATGAAAGCTCTCTCAAACATTTTATCAAACACTTGGCGGGCGTGAAGGAAAACTCTAAATTCTAGGCATAGATTGGGTATGGTTAGGCTAAATACAAGATTAATTAGCCATCAAGAGGCTAATCACAATCCAAGCCAACACAATCTACCAATTAAACATCACAAAACACAAAAACCCAAACCTAAACTAACGAAGAACACAAGCATGAACTAGAGAGAAGGAGCATGAAACTAAACTAATTCTAACAAACAATCGAACATGAATTAAACACAAAAACTAAATAATTGAATCAAATCAAAACTAAACATATGAACTAAATTAACAAAATCTAATACAAGAACGAAACAAGAAATAGAGAGAGAGGGGAGAGAAGACTTATGATTGATGCAAAGAACTCGAAATCCAAGTGCTTGAATCTAAAGTTAACTCAATACAATCCTAATCTAATCCCCTCAATGGGGTTTTTATTGCCTAAAATCTAATCTAAACTGTCCTAGAAGAGTACGAGCAGAACCCCCATCAGAAACGCCCGAACGAAGCTTAAATAGAAAACCGAGCATCGACGAACTGGGGGGAGCGGCACGGTCGTGCCATGTGGCAAGGGCAGACAGTGCCGGGGTTGGCACGGCCACACCGTGCCACATTGCTGGTGGCACGGTGGCCGTTTCCCCCAGTTCGTCTCCTTTCGTCGGTTTTCGTCGATTTTCGCTGTTTTGTCCCGTCTTCGTCCCTTTTTGCGACATTTGCTTGATTTTGAGTTATTTCCTACAAAACATAAGTAAAACAAGTAAAAATCCTAAGAATTAAGTTATTATACGAGCTAAAAGTGAGTGAAAGAGGTACGTAAAATGGGTAAATTTACCGTTCAACATATTGTTTCAAAAAATATGTTTGAAAATATAAAGAGTAGATTTAGAATTTTTTTTCGTAGGAGAAATGGCTAGGAAATTTTTTTATTTCACAAAATTATTTTCAAAAGTCACCCGAGAAAAAGGGGGGAGGGCTACAGTTTGGCTGTACGCTGTTTTATTTTTTCGATCTATTATTCCAACCTATTTTCAATTAATTGTGTCCTTCACACATATTCTTTCTTTTTAATTTTTCTTTGCCTCTAAGATTATCAGTAAACTTTCAAATAGTGAAGAAGTGATTTGCTATACTTTATTAGATGTGAAGTGATGATTTATATAAAGATAATTACCTATTATTGAAGTAATAAGGTTGTAGAAGGTAAAAATTTTACGACAAATCAGATGGTGTAACATGTAAAAAAATTGACCAACCACAAATTGCCATGTGTCAAGTTAACTTTGGTGGACCCGCATGATCAAAATTTAATGTGGCTGAAATTCAGCCGGTTAAAAGCTATCACGTATCATCAATGATGCAGAAATTCATAATTATTTGCTTTATTTAAAATAAAGAAATAATTACTAGGTCTAAGCCAAAGCCCAGCTCTAACCCTAACTGGTAGAACCTATAAATAAGGGTCCTCCCCCCTATTCTAAAAGGAGACTTAACATTCAGCATCCTACCGGCTCCAAAGTTCAAACTATAGATGACATTCACCTACCAAACAAGAAAGATCAAAGCCAGCTAGCTCAATATCTTCTCCAACCTCAAATTGAAATCTACTTCGGAGTTCTTCATCCAGTTCATCAAGCAACCTCACCATTGTATCGATTAATCTAGCCAACTGCATTCAACATTCTGCACTGCAGAATTCAGAAGCTCGGACTGCAAGTAGGCATCCAGCTACCAAGCGAGAAATATCAAAACTTGCAAGCTTCAAAAGTCAACAATTAATTAGCTGCAAATCAAGATCAAGAACAATTTTAGAGTTCTTCAGCTAATTCAGCATCAATCGAGATCAAGTATTATGCCTTAAGTCACTAAGAGATTGAATCAGAGGACTACTTCATTGTATTAAATTGAGAGATTGTACTTACATATACAACACCAATATACAATTCAATTTGTTTCTCAATTTCTTATCTAATTTGTTTTAGGCTCGAAATTTGTATTTGCAAATTTTTGGCACGCCTGGTGAGACTTCTCTGCCTCTCATCTCTTTCTCCAAGCAAACAAGTTCTACAATGCTTCGAAGAAGAAATGGCTCCCAAGAATGCCATCGTTCAATCTTCGAAGAAAAAGACTATTAGATTTACATCTGAAGGAGCCACAAAGGTTATTATTGCATCTGGCAATTGAAGCACTAGGGTAATGACTAAGAGCACGACTAAAGCCACTGCTCCACCACCTTAAAGTAACAAGTCGTGATTCCAACTTTACAATCATGCAAAACTCAAAAACTTGGTTCCTGCTTGCTTGTTGATGGAGTCAATCGAATCGTGTGTCTCCCTAATTTGAAGCTACGTTCTCTTACTACCTTCAATATTAGGAAGACTTTACCTCATGGAATGGATGAATTCCAAACCTACATCAATCCTATCGTTCAGCCTTTTGGTGCAGAGAATGACAACAATGATGGTAGTGATTCTTCACCAACATCTCCAAGGGACTTGCATTTCTCCCAATCAGAAACTGAGTCTTCCAACACAGTTGTTATGCCAGTCATAGTGATAGAGGCTATCACCATAGAAGAACAACTAGCAGACATGAACGCCAAGCTCGATAAACTCTAAAAGGAAAGCGCAGAAAGGACGCCCAAATTCAGCGTCAAAATGAGCAGATTGTTGAGCTAGTGAAAAAGCTGGAAAACAAATCCTTTGAAGCTTCCAACAAATGTTTAGGAGCTGAAGATTCTGATAAAGAGTCTAATCAAGCGAAGAATCTGATGATGAGCACAAGGCAAAGAAGGATCGCTCTTTATGCTCGATGTCTGTTGAACAGATTCAAAACTTAATAATAAATGCAGTCAAGGCTTAGTTCGGGGAATGGTCTCACAAGGTTCACTTGTATACAAAGCCTTATACAAATAGGATTGATACACTTCACATGCCTCACGGCTATCAAGCACCTAAGTTCTAGCAATTTGATGGCAAGGTAATCCCAAGCAGTACATCGTCTACTTCATTAAAACCTGTAGCAATGCTGGCACTGAAGGAGACCGATTGGTGAAATGGTTTGTGTGATCCTTTAAAGGAATTGCATTTGACTGGTATACAAACCTTGCCTCTAAGTCCATTGATAGCTGGTGCAGATGGAAAGTGAGTACTTAAATCATTTCTGTAGCACACACCGCGCAGTTAGTATAACAGAATTAACTAATACAAGGCAATGGGACAATGAGTCAGTCATTGATTACATAAGCCATTGGCATGCTCTTTCTCTAAAGTGTAAAGACCACTTATTCGAGTCTTTGGCTATGAAGATGTGTGCCCAAGGGATGGATTGGGATATACTTTATGCCTTGTAAGGGAGCACGCCTAAAACATTCCAAGAATTGACAACACGAGCTCATAATATGGAGGTTACAATTACCTACTATGGAAGACGGCTCAATGATGATGAATCAATGACATCGTCAACAAATAGAAGCTTCATGCTTAGAAGCTCTGAAGAGAATGGATGTCCTTATTCTGAGTCTGATGCACAAGAAATTCTTGAGAAACTTCTCGAGAAAGGGCTTATAGAACTTCTAGAGTCAATGTGTCCTGAAGAAATTGGAAGAACTAATGATCCCAAATATTACAAGTATTACAGGATCATCAGTCATCCTATAGAGAAGTGCAAAACATTCTAAGAGCAAGTCCTGCAACTTACAAAGGAAGGAAAAATCATATTAGATGAAGAAGATACTGAATAATCTGATTAATCATCTACTTATGTTAAACATGATTCAGCAAAAGTATACTTGAAATTGGCATTTAGGGGGCAGACTTCTAAATCAGCCTCTATAGACCTCTAAGTCATCAAAGAACTAACAGATTTTTAAGTCACTCCTTGCATAGACTCGGAGACTTTCAAATAACTCATTTTACACTTTCAAGTCGCCCAAACTCTAGGATTTCTAAGGTGGCTTTTACAGGCTTTTGAGTTGATAAACTCTAAAACTTCTAAGTCAGCCTCTACAAACACCTATATCATCAAACTCTCAGACTCTGAAGTCAACCCTGCTAGACTCCAAAGTCAATCCTGCAGACTTCGAACTTATCAAATATCGAAGACTCCCAAGTTATAAAACTCTCGAATTTCTAAGTCAATATTAGCAGACTCCCAAGTCACCAAACTCTGAGACTTCTAAGTCAGCCTTTACAGGCTACTGAGTTGAAAAACTCTAAGGCTTCCAGATCAACTTCTATAGATGCCTAAGTCATCAAACTCTTAGAACTCGAAGTCATTCCTGACATCTTGTGGACTTCTAAGTCAAACTTTTAAGACTTCTATGTCTTCAAATTTCGTAGACTCTTAAGTTGTCAAACTCTCACAAACTGCCAAGTTATCAAAGTTTCAAACTCCTAAGTTAACAAATAAGAGCCTATCAAGTCATTCAAATTCAAAACTCTTAAGTCATCAAATTTTGTAAGCTCCCAAGTTATCACATTAGAAGATTTTCGAGTCATTTGAATTAAACTTCTAAGTCAACAAACTCCAAGACTCCTAAGTCAATGTAGTTATATGCTTGATGAAGACTTTCAAGTCACCCATCAAGATTGTCAAGTTACAAAACAACTTTGACTCTCAAGTCACCTTTAAGACTTCCAAGTCCAAACTTCTAGACTTTCAAGTTAGCGGGGACTATCAAGTTACCCACATGATGCTCAAGCCATCAAAATCAAAGACTTTCAAGTTGCCTAAAGACTATCAGGTTAACAAAATTACAAACTTTGAAGTGAATTCAATGACTCACAAGTAATCAACATGGTAGATTGTCAAGTCATCAATCGAATAAACTCTCAAATAATTAAAGGTTAAAGATTTTCAAGTCATCTAAGTTATGAACTCCCAAATCAAATAGAGTTGTTGACTCTCAAGTTACCGAAGACGTCCAAGTTAACCATACAAGCTCTCAAGTCATCGATGTAACAGAATCTAAGTCTTCAAAGACATCAAAGTAAGAGACTATCAAGTTAGTAAAATTCAAGACTCTTAAGTCATCAAATTGCGAAGACTCCCAAGCCATAAAACTCTCTGACTTCTAACTCATCAAATTTTGTAGACTTCTAAGTTGATTTTTTTTTAATGACTTCAAAGTTATTTCTTGAAAATTCCTAAGTTAACAAAATTACTGACTCCCAAGTCACCAAGTAAACTCTCAAGTCATCAAAGTTCAAGTCCCTCAAGACATCAAAATTAAAAGACTACTAAGTCATCAAAGCTCTAGACTCCAAAATTAAGAAAGTTCTAAGCTCCAAATTATCAAACTTGATGACTCCCAAGTCTTTAACGTTTAAGACTCCTAAGTCAACAAAACTATTGACTCCGAAGTCACTAAATAGACTCCCTAGTCATCAGGTTCAAGACCCTTGGTCATCAAAGTAAAAGACTGTCAAGTTATTTTATCAAAGGTGTTGACTCGTAAGTGACTAAGCACATTTTCAAATCATATAAACAAACTTTAAATAGCCACCAAATTGTTAGAATGCCTTCAAGTTGGGGCAACAGCAAGACCGACCACATACTCTTTAACAAGCAATATATGCATCTTCCTTTAAATTGGCAGCCTTTTCCTTCAAGTTCGATGTAGATATCTTCCTTCAAATAGGTAACCTCCTATTTCAAGTCAAATCCTGGCTTTGAAAGTTGACCTCATTCTGCTATCTAATTGGATGATTCACGCATCCTCTGTCTGATCGGATGAGGCAAGCGTTCGTTAGCTGATCAGGAGAGTCAGCGCTGCAGTCTGATAGAAGAAGTAAAGTCTCTAGTGTCTGATCGAAGGAGTCAAGTCTGCACTGTCTGATCGGAGGAGTCACCTTTTTCATCTGATTAATCAAGTCATGCTTCCTTTGTTTGATCAAATGAGCCCTTTGCTTTCTAATCAGGAGAGTCGCCTTCACTGTTTGGTAGAAGAGGCCAAGTCTACACTGTGTAATCGGATGAGTCATCTTTGTTGTTCGATTGGACGAGTAAGGCCTCTGTCTGATCGAAGGGGTCAAGTCTGTACTGTCTAATTGGAGGAATCAAGCCTTTGTATGATCAAAGGGATCAAGTCTGCATTGTCTGGTCGGATAAGTCACCTTTGCTGTCTGATTGGATGAGTCATGCCTCATCTTTCGGATAAAAGAAGCCAAGCTGTTGCTTTTTGATCGGGATAGTTGCGTTCGCTATCTAATCGGATGAGTCAAGCCTTCTCTTTCTAATCGGAGGAGTCACCTTTATTGCTTGATAGAAGAAATCAAGTCTCTGGTGCCTGATCGGAGGAGTGAAAATGTCTGCGCTTTCTGATAATAGGAGTCAAGCATTTATTGTCTGAATAGAGGAGTCAAACCTTCGCCTTTTGATTGGAAGAACATGTCTTGACTATCTGATTGGAGGGGGCTCACCTTGCTTGTCTGAACGTCTTCATTGTCTGATCGGATGAGTAACGTCTTCGCTATCTGACTAGAGAAGTTCTGCCTTCATTATCTGAGTAGAGAAGTCATGCCTTCGTAAATCTGATGGAAGAAGTCGCGACTGAAAAGAAGAAATCCAAAGATGACCCTAACTAGGTCAAGTGAGGGAGTCTCCTAAGAAAACTTGAATATATAAGGAGAAACAATTCCTTATCGTAACAGTTGACCTCACTTCGCGATCTAATTATAGAAGCGTGGTGAGAAGGAAGAAATACAAATAAACACCAAAAAAAGATTAAGTGAGGGAATCTCCTGCGAAAAATCAAATCTACGGAGAGAAACGATTTCTCATCTTAAAAGTCGACCTCACTTTGTGATTTAATGTGTGGAGTCGTGGCCAGAGAAAATTCAAGTCAACCCCAATTGGATTAAGTAAGGGAGTCTCCTGTGAAGAATCGAATCTACAGGAAGAAACGATTCCTCGTCTTAAAAGTCAACCTCCCTTGCGGTCTAATGGCGGAGTAATCGATTCAGCAATTTCCTAAAAAATAAAAAAAGGGTAAGCATTAGTTTAAGGTTCACAAAAAAAAGGGAACCTAAGTACAACTAGATTTGATTTAAGGACTAATTACTGCATAAGTCACATTAAGCAAAATCATACGGGCCTAATAAAAAAAGGGCCTAGAGAAAAAAAACAAAGTCAAAAGGCTGTAAAAAGAAAAACAAAAAAAGTTATGAAGGCAGAATCAAAAGCTACTACACAGCTTCTGGGCAATGGCAGTAGAAAAGATAAAAAGTGGCCGAATTGATATGGAGTGTTGGAGCTGGAGTAAATCTACAATAATGTGACAAAAAGGGTGGGCCAGGGAGGACGCCAGGATGCTCTTCTTGCTTTCCTCTTCTTTCTCTCTCTTCCCCAGCTGCCATGGCTATGCTGTTTTCTGCTATAATTTCCCTCAAATCGAAAAAAGAAGAAAAAAGGTTCACGGAGATTCAACGGTAGAAGCATGGCAAGATTGAAGAATTACTGAGTTTGAGATCCAGAATTCACAAAAAAAAGCAGAAATTTCTAAAAACACAGAGCTTTCTATTGAGCATCAGAACAATCGGTAGAAATCTTTGCCCTATTTTTTTCTTTCTTTCTTTTGGGAGAATCTACAAAACTCGGGCGTTTACTTCGCTCTGACAACCCTTTCTGAGATGGGGCTCCACCAAGATGAGAGAAAACTGGGTTTTGCTAATGAAAAGGGTGGGGGTTTTCCAAAGAGGAGGCTCTGCTGGTTCACCTAGTCGGAATTCATTGATATGATCATCGCAAACTTAGCTAGTTTCGCCCCAATACTTCCTACGTTTCGCCATTAAAAAGGGAGGCAAAACATTAAAAATTTTGGAGAACTTGCATATGGACATACTTGGTAAAAGCTATGTCATGAAGTTTGCATTAGAAGAAATGCTTACATCAGCAGTAGCAACCCATGTGAATGGAGGAGGAGAAGATGAATTGGAGGTGATTGTAGAGGGTTTTATATAGTAATGCTCGATTGAAACTTCCTACTCTAACTCCAATTCAAATACCAGCAATTTCTATCTCTTTGAGTTGTGGATAAATTTTATCAAGAGTTATTGATAGAATTTTATTAGAAATCTTCAACTCAAAATTATCACCCAAAAAAAAAGCAAAAAAGGAACCAAAAAAAAGAGTCAGAAAGCAAGCATGCTGGGAGCCTGGGACAAAAGCCTTCAACTGTGTTTTTTTAATTTGTTTTAGGAAAAAAAGGGAGAAAAAGAAAAAAGGGATTCTGAAAAAAAGAGGGTTTCTTAAGCCTCAATTTATTCTTTAAGCTTGGCAAATCGGACCCATCTTGATCATGTCCAATCCCTTAAATTTGGATCTTTTTTTAAAAAAAAAAATCAGGGTAAGCGTCAAGTCAAAAAAAAAAAGTACTTGGCAAATAAAAAAGAGCTACCTATCAACTTTTTGAACATTTGCATCAATTAAGCATTCAAGACTCAACCACTTCAAACAGAACACACTTCAAATTCATGTATGCGACCAACTCTCAATGCGGCATTTGTAGAAGGCAAAAATTCTAGAACAAATCGGATGGTACCACGTGTAAAAAAATTGATCGACCACGAATTGTCATGTGTTACGTTGACTTTAGTGGACCCGCATGGTCAAAATTAAATATGGTTAAAATTCAGCCCATTAAAAGCTGCCACGTGTCATCAATGATGCAGAAATTAGTAATTATTTGCTTTATTTAAAAATAAGAAAATAATTACTATGTCTAAGCCTAAAGCCCGACTTTAACCCCAACTGGTAGAGCCTATAAATAGGGGTCCTCCCCCTTATTCTAAAAGGGCGCTCAACATTCAGTATTCTATAGGCTCCAGAGCTCAAACTCCAGACGACATCCAGCTACCAAGCAGCAAGGATCAAAGTCAACTAGCTCAGCATCTTCTGCAATCTTAAATTGAAGTCTACTTGAAAGTTCTTCATCCAGTTCATCGGTCGAAATCAAACAATCTTGCCCTCACATCAATTAATCTCGCCAACTACATTAAGCATTCAGCATTGCAGAATTCAGAAGCACAAACTGCAAGCGGGCATCCAGCTACCAAGTGAGAAAGATCAAAACTTGCAAGTTTCAGAGTCAGCAATCAACCAGCTGGAGATCAAGATCAAAAAAAATTTCAGAATTCTTCAGCTAATTCAGCATCAATGGAGATCAAACATCACACCCACGGAAGACTTAAATCACTAGGAGATCGAATCAGATGACGATTTTATTTTATTAAATTCAGATATTGTATCTACATATACAACATCAATACAAAATTCAATTTGTTTCTCAATTTCTTGTCTAACTTATTTGAGGCTCTAAATTTGTGTATACAAAGATGTAAGTAGAAAGCACGTCCTCCTTAGGGTGGCTGGCCTAAAAATTTGAGTTTTGAGTATTAATTACAATAATTACTCACTCTGGTCATGAAATTTGTAATTACATTACCCAAATCATTGAAACTCTAATTAAAATACAGTGAAATTCAACTCATACTGTCCTAGTTGTTCGTTGATACTTGTGATATTATAATACACAAATGAGTATCTAATTTTATATCACAAGACAACAACTATTTTTGTGGATGTCAACTAGTTTTCATTTTATTTGTAAAAAAGAAGAAAAACTAGAATATAGTAAGTTTGCATGTGAATGAAAAATTTAAAACAATTTGTAGGATTTGAGGGTGAGATATATACATATATATATATATATATATATATATATATATATATATATATATATATATATATACACATATTTTTTTTGCTGTCGATAATTATTATGTAATCAGGACTGTCTTGAAGTGTATGGTCGCAAGCGTAAGGGCGGAGGTGAGCTTGTGGCCTCGTCTACATATTTCTTTTGTTTTTCTCCTTGTTTACTTGTCCTTTAGTGTGTTGATACGTTTGAATTTGTTTTCTTTTTATACTCTTTGCATTTTTTTCAAATAAAGGATTTTTATGGTATGTTTTTAGAGATATGAGTCACAAATGTTGCAGAGAATAGAGATTTTTTAACAAGATCTGCTTAGGTCGTTTTTCACCTCTTCTTTTTTTCTTTTTTTTTCTTTTTATTTATTTCTTTTTCCTTTTCTACAAGTGACTTAAATAATAGAACTTGGGCTATAGAAAAATTCCAAATATTTGAGAAAACAAAAACAAGCACTCAAAAGCACACAAACATGTACTATGTCACCATTTTTTCAGAATATAAAATGAGTAAAAAATATGCTCCCTTTCGTCCTTTCCCGTCAACTTCTCTCTCCTACCATCCTCTTTTTCAATTCTTCCCACCCAGTAAGATGGCACCGGTGGCCAACACATAAGTAGGTACATATGCAGCTCCGACATTCCAGTATTCTCCTGGCTTAGCGAAATCATCATTATCAAAGAAGAAGGCAGCCAAGGAGAAACCGACGTGGCCTATGATTGAAAATCGAGTGGTTAGCAGCATTGTTTTTGGACTCAGACAAGGACTATGAAAGCTCTCTAGGTTGAAGGATTTGTTGTAGTTCGTGAAGAAGGGGCGTGTCTGGGTGGGAGTTGGAAGGAGGGTTACAGAAATCCACATCGAAGAAGAAGACTTTATCCTCATTTTCTCTTGTGTCGGCGACCACCAATAGAGTCATCGGTGAGCTCTTCTCACAATTGCCTGTCATTGCGTAGATTTCCAATGGTTTTTTACCAGAAAATTCAAACTTTCCCTACAATGAGGTTAGGGCCGGCAAAAAAACTCATATCCGCCTAAAGTGAAAGCTTGGAGTATATGTTGAAAGTGAAAGCAAGCAGAAGAAGGAGCTACTATTTGAGAAAGAATTAGAGCAAATTTGAAGCAAAATAAAATAAAAATAAAGGAATCTATGTCCTCCTCTTCCAAGAAGACAATGATGGAGGAGTAGAAAATTGGGAAAAGATGAAAGTGGAAGGAAGAAAACAAAGTGTAGCCCTATCCCTTTCGCCTTTCTTTTAAATGCATTCGTTTTTGAATTTTGACTGCTTTTTGACTTCTGTTTTCATGACAAAAGGATTGATTAGGAATAAGATAATAGTTTTTCATACCACGTCGACACCTTTTTAACGAAAGTGCACTGTGTCTATTATTATTCACAAATATCAGTGATGTTATAAATTATTACATACCCCAATTAAGATGGATGAATATTATTATCGATAGGTGGCAGGTTAAAAAATTATTTCGACAAAGGTCGGAGGAGGTAAAGGTGAACATCTCATTTGTAAAATCCTAACTCATTCTGGCAATTTTAAAAATGTAATAGAGTGTTGGGTGTTTTTTTTTTTTTTTTTTTTTGGGTTTTGAGAGAAATATACTGTTTGATTTTAATATTTAAGGTTTGATTTTTTTTTTTTTGAATTATTATCATGCACCCCCTTCCCACTTAGGTAAATGTTATTTGTAATCCACTATTTTTGAATTTGTTATTTAGCCCCCTCACTTTAAAAATTGTGATTATGTATAAAAAAATTATTATTATTTAACCTCCCTCACCTGTATATTTTTGGAGGCCATATAATAATAATTTTTAATGTGAAGAGGGTTAAATAATAATTTAAAAAATAGTGGTTGCAAATAACATTTACCTAAATGTGAAGTGGGTATCTGCTAATAACTCTTTTTTTTTTTTTTTTTTTGGTCAGATTGGTAATGCATTAATTAGTAAACAAAATGTAAAGTTACATGTATCCCCCCAAAAAAAAAAAAAAAATTGTAAGCAGAAACCTATCTTTAGCCCCTAATTTGAGCGATCAAGTCAGAAGCCATACAAGTACCTACTTCCTACCATAGAAACGCAAACTAACCCATTAAGATACAAGCAATTGGTATGTTAAACATGTGGATTCAGCAAACTACCATCCACATTGCTTATGATATTATTCCTGATTCGGGCTAAATCCTCGTGGGCCCAAATGGTATGGGCAATAGGGGGCAAGCCTAAGAAAGAAGGGCCAGCTCCCTCCGTGGGCCATCAAGGGATTGCACCAATCTAGCCCATGTAGAGGGAATAGAGGTGAAATTACATATTTGCCTGGGTTGCTACCACTATAAATACCCACCTATCAGATCTTGAAATGAGAACTTTTTGAACGGATGAACCTGACATTTCTCAATTCTTCAAAACGTATTCTGACTCTTCTCCCAAGAAAGATCTCATCTTTATTCCAAAAACCCTGATGGGGCTCCCTTTGGCCCGACTAGACCCTACCTCACATGGCTTGTACTAACTTGAGCTTCAGAGGGGCGTACCTCGGATTCTATATCCGGGGTAGGCCTTTTCTGTAGGTTTGGAGGTAGCAGAATTGGAATACCACGCCGTAGAGGTCAACCATCACGTAAGCCCGTTCTTCTTCGCATCCCTCTTTGAGAAAAACTTTGTTCGGAAACAGATTAGTGCCATTTATGGGGAAGAGCGGTGAACGATAATAGTGAGTGATGCCACACGTGCGCGGTCCAGACGAGACAAAAAGCCCATGGTGGACGCACTAAAGGCTCATGAGGTATAAGATGCTTCTGAGAGCTCCCGAGCAGCCCCTCAGTCAGTGGGGCAACAGCCACCCCAAAGGGAGGCATATGTTATCGTTGATGCCCTGAGAAACCTCATGGCCACCATGACCGATTACCCTGCTTTGGTAAGTGATTGATTAGGTCAGGAAGACAATGGAAGCCGCGAGCTACACCAGACCGCTTCCAGCATTTGAATACAAGTTCACTTGGGGATGCGAGCCTTCCTCGAGATGTGAACCCTTCGAGTCGTGTTGCAAGAGAGACGACCCTCTTGACACCCTTTGGCCTCCAACTGGCGAGCCACCTTGCGATGAACCCTTGATCGGGCTGTAAGAATGGATCCTCCTCAGACCAACCACGTACGACGGGCCTTGCGGGTGGCCTAAACTGATCCAGCAACATCAAAGGCTGCGTCCACACCTTACGCCACTCACTCTCAGTGTGCGGCCTGACTTGACGAACAAGAACAAACCTCGCGACCTTGAGAGGAAGCCCATAGAAGAACACAGACTTTGAGTGGCACCTAACTCGGGAGCGGACACGCAGCCCACAGGCACGCGAACCGTAGGGCTACACTCGAGGTGGCACGAGAGTTAGTCATTAGTGGGATAGCCCCCTAGGGATAAATACCCACGTCGGAGAGTTGGGGAGGCAACCTCCAACCCCATTAAGCTATCCGGAATAGGTGCGCATCTTGGGTAGAGGTCGTTCTTTCATGCCCTTTAGTGCGGAGGTCATTAATGCACAAGATGGGGGATGGTGAGTTGGAATTGTACGATGAGACCTCTGACCCCGAAGAGCATTTGGAGGTGTACAAGGCCTAAATATACATTCAGGACGTGGATAATGCAACCTACTACTTGTATTTCCTAGCAACCCTAAACACTATGGCGCAAGGCTGGTTTAAGGACATAGCCCCAGGGAGTGCCTCTAGTTTTCAGGACCTGACAGATCAGTTTGTCAGCCAATTCATTGCTAGTCGTAAGGAAAGGCGAACTAGCATTCACGTGTCCAAAATTAAGCAAGACCAATAAGAGTTGCTGGTTGAGTTTGTAAATAGGTTCCACATGGAGGCTGTCCTAATTCCTAACCTGGAGGACGGGGTTGCATACACCACTTTACTCAATGGCTTGAAGAATGAACGGTTCAAGTTATCCTTGGCCAAGCAGAAAGAGACTCCCCTGGTTGAGGCACTGAGGAAAGCTGTTGATTTCATTGGGGCAATGGAGATTTGTGCGGAAGCAACGAATGGCCCATGAAAGACTAAGGCGCTAGAAGACAGGAACTTCACGAAAGGAAAAAAAGGCCAATAAGCAACCCTCGAGACACGCATTTTGTTTTGAACCCACAAAGCATACTTATGGAGAATAAGGGGCACCCTATGTTAAGAACCACAACCTATGATCATGGCCCCAAAGCCGTGTAACATCCGAAAGTATTATGAGTTCCATGAGCGAAACGGTCTTACCATTGCTCAGTGTAGAGAGCTTAAGAAGGCTTCCATAAGCTTGCAGATAAGGGACATATCAATCGATTGTTAAAGAGAGGTCCGAGAGCCTTTCGCAAACATCCTAATTGCGTACGCAAGGAACAACAGGATGGGGGATGCTCCACTGAGGTCATGGCCACCATTGCCGGGGGTATGCGGAAGGCATCTCCCATGCCGTGTGGAAGGGACAAATGTGGGGGACTCAGTAGGTTATGATCGTTAGGCATGGGAACCCTATAACTGTCCCTACCATGGTCTTTAACGGCCATGACAGTTGTACTTCAGCTCCCCTCAGAAGGAACTACTGGTCATCGAGCCGAAGGTGGCCAGCGCCCATGTGCAACGCATCCTAATCGACACTGAAAGTTCTACTGGCATCATCACCTGGGATTGCCTTAAGAAACTTAAGTACCCAGGAAGGGATATCACATCTTTAGTCCGCCCAATCTTGGGTTTCGACGGAGAAGAAGTGGCCCCACTTGGCATGATCCATCTCCCCTTGCAGTTCGGGGAGAAGATAAAGGCCTGAAACTTGGAGGTGGACTTTTTGGTCGTGAACATTTCCATGGCATATAACGCCATATTGGGATGGCGTACCCTACACAAAGTTAAGGTCGTCATCGCCTTGTACCTCCTACAGCTTCAGTAAAGGGCCGATGATGGTAGCGTCTGGAAACTGTTTGGGGACCAACGGACTAATGGGGAATGCTACCTAGTTAGCATATGACTTAATGAGAGGCGCGGTAGTCTAGCAACCCCCCACTCAAAAAACCCTGCGTCGGCTCACCTACTGCGGGGTAGGCCTTTGTTATTTGTACAATCGCCTCTATAGATCCGGGGCATCCACGACCGGAAACTACTGATGACCTGGAATCCGTACCCCTGGAGAATAGATGCCTAGACCATATGGTCTAGGTGGGCAGAGACATGGCCGAACAAACGCGGCAGGCGCTGATTAGCCTCCTGGTAGTCCAACATCCCCCACTCAAAAAACCCTGCATCGCCTCACCTACTCCGGGGGAGGCCTTTGTTATTTGTACAATCGCCTCTATAGATCCGGGGCGTCCACAACCGAAAACTACTGATGACCTGGAATCCGTGCCCCTAGATGAGAGACGGCCAAACCATATGGTCTGGGCAGAGACATGGTTGAACAAATGCGGCAAGCGCTGATTAGCCTCCTGCGAGAGTGTAAGGATTTTTTTCCTTTGGCCTGGAGGAAATGCCCGGCATCGACCCGATGTTTATGGAGCACCATTGTATGAATATAGACTAGGCAAACAAGCCGGTGGCACAGAAGAAGAGGCATATGAGGGCCGAGCAGAGTGTAGCTGTGACTACGGAAGTGCAGAAGCTTTTGGATGCAGGTTTCATCCACAAATGCCAATATCTCGAGTGGAACTCCAATGTATTAGCTGGTCAAAAAATCCAACAGCTCTTCGTGAAAGTGTGTAAACTTCACCGACTTGAATAAGGTTTGCCCCGAAGACAGCTAACCCCTACCGAAAATTGATAAATTGGTAGACGTCAAGGTAGGGCATGCCATGTTAAGCTCCATGGATGCCTTTTCAGGGCACCATCAAATTTATTCTCCACGAGGTGGATCAGGAGAAGACAACCTTCATCACATATCAAGAACTATACTTCTACAAGGTCATGCCCTTTAGGTTGAACAATGTTGGGGTCACTTATCAGAGATTGGTGAACAAGGTCTTTGGGCCCCTCATCGGAAAAAAACACGGAGGCATACATAGACGATATGATCGTCAAAAACATACAGGACGATGGACATGCTCCCAATCTCCAGGGAACATTCTAGGTCCTCCGACAATATGGCGTGAAGCTTAACCCCAAGATATGTGTCTCTACGGTATGTTCGGGAAAGTTCTTAGGCTTTTTGGTCAGTAGTCGAGGCATATCGGCAAATTCGGATAAGGTATAGGCTGTCCTTAACATGAAGTCCCCGTGAAATGTTAAGGAAGTTCAACGTCTGACTGGATGCATCGCGGCCCTGGGCTGTTTTATGTCAAAGTCAGCAGAGAATTGTCAACCCTTCTTTCAGGTCCTCCAAAAACACGCACACTTTTAGTGCGACCAAGAAGTGGATGAGGTATTTCAGGCCTTGAAAGCATACTTAGCTCACTTGCCCAAGATAGCTAGCACCGTGCTAGGAGAGCCTTCGCACCTATACCTGGCCATTTTAGAGCAGGCGGTAAGTGTTATCCTGGTAGTGGAGCGTGAGAAGGAGCAAATTCTTGTCTACTACACTTTGGTACTTGCGCGTAGAAAGCTTCTCCCATACTTTGAAGCTTACAAGGTAACGGTCATCACTGACCAACCTCTAAAGAATGTCCTCCAAAAACTGGACGCATTAGGCAGGTTGCTAAAATGGGCGGCAAAGTTGTCCTAGTATGGTATTGACTTTGAAGCGTGGCTGGCGATTAAAGCCCAGGCATTGGCTAATTTCTTTATTGAGAGTGCTAGCACGAGCCTACAAGTGGTGGCAGCTGCTAACTCCTAGCACCTGTACATGGACGGATCATCCACCAAGGATGAAAGTGGGACCAGCCTAATCATTTAGACTCCCCATGGGGAGATGCACGAGCACGCTCTAAAATTCATAATTAAGGCGTCCAACAATGAAGCAAAGAAACCATGGTAGCCTACGTATGTTGAGTGTGGGAGGCTATTAGCCGGTTGAGAAACTTTACCACAATTCATATATCTCGATACAGGATCCAAGAAACTTTGCCATAATTCATATGCCGAATGTTGGAGGTAGACACCCCTAATTCAAATGTCTAGATTCACTACTGATAACTAGAGTGGGCAAAGTTATACAATGGAATTGCGAAGCTCTTGTGTCTATGACAATTTTCTCTTTATCCAGTTCAGACCATTAAAATATTCTAGTCTAACTTTATATATTCTGTTACTAGTACTTAGATTATTCAAATTAAAGCTCTTAGTATTAACTCTAGATAAACTTAAGCTTTTGGGAAGTGGTTGTTGGTTAACTATTCTCATTCCTATCCTTATATATGATATTCTAGGTGCTGTACTAGTGGATGCTTCATCTTCATCTACTACTTGAAAGTCTGTTAAGGAGGGTAGTTTAGCATCTTGTGTTTGTGGTGATATAACTGAGTTTATAGTTGAAAAGATTCGGTTGATAGTAATTTTCTCTCTCCAATTTATTTCCTTTATAGAAAATTAGTGTTCGAGAAAATATATATTCTTGAATAGTAGAATAACAATGCATCATTGCCTAGTTTGAGTCCTATATCAATTATTTGAAGTGTAAATTGAGAGTATGTTCAATGTTTTTACTTCTTAATGTAACTGAATAATTAGGGTAACATTCAAAGATATGTTTAGAATACAATAAGTTACCTTGAAGTGTTCCTAGATGACTATTTTGAATGTTTTTAAAACGTTGATTATAAATTGATAAAATAATTAGTGAGTTTATTCCTTCTTTGAAGCATGCTTTTACAATTATTTGGATTTCTTGTAAGTGAACATATTTAATTAAGTTTTGATCCTTGGAGGGGATGTCTTCTAAAAATTTTCCAATTATATCTTGAGTCATTAATCTTAATCTAATATTTCCTTATAAGTTTTGAACTAAAGCGGTTGTTCTGTAGTATAGAGTTTTAGCTTTTCTTTTAAAGAAATCATCCATTTTCTTCATAGAAGTTCTTGGATGTTTAAGAGATAATTCTTTCGTTATAATTATGTCATAAAGTCGTTGATTAAAAGTTATTGTTCCTGTATAGTTTTCAATATTCTCTTGTTCTTGCCATAGTACTATTTCAGTTTCTTCAGTATTCATAGTCTAATTTAGAGGAACTTTCTTCTTGATTTGTGTCATCCCCTTCTATTGACTAATAACAGCTTCAAATTTTATTGAAATTTTCAATCTTGATATGATTAAGTTCATCTTTAATTTCCTCAAATTTTCCGCAAAGAGTTTAACAAGATTTCTTTTTCTGTTTGTGCAATCAATATATTTATGTCCTATTTGTCCATAATTCTAGCATTTACAAGTAGTCGGTACTTTCTTTCTTTTATAATATTGGTTTTTAAGTTTTACTCTACCTCTTTTTAGGGTTTTATGTTTAAAATGTTGACTTTTTCTTGCTAGGTTTGTTTATAGAAGTTTAAGATATTGTAGGTTTAGAGTAATTTTTCTTATTAGTTTTAGATCTTCTATCTTTTGTTCCGACATTTATAGTTTTCTTTCTTTTAGGTTTGAATTTGGGTAGTGGTAGACCTTTATTTGACCTGAATTTTAGCCCCTATTTGATCACTTTTTTTCATGGTTTTTATATCGAATTTAGATGAGGAAGGGTCAAATTCACTTCCTTCGATTCATATTACGCTTATAATGTGTTTTGCCTTACTTTCAGGAGGAATTCTCAGATTTTGATAGAGAAAGAAGGTTTTGGAAATGAATTCAAGGAACAATAGAGGTCCGATGAAGCCTTGAGCACCAAGAAAAGCAGAGTTAAAGGAAACAGTCGGGCGCACGACCATGCAGTAGGAGGCACAACCATGCTGCCATGCCAGAAAGGTGGCATGGGGTGCCCGTCCCTCGTAGCACGATCGTGCCACCAATTTTTGGGGAGCATGGGCTGCCCGTGCTGCGGGTCACGACCGTGCCTCCCTCTGTCCACATGATTTAATTCTTTTCGGCCTTTATGAACGAGGGTCCTTTTTTCATTAGGGGGCTTCGCTGGTTCTTGGAGGGGAGATTTAGGGTTCCTCCTCACACTCCCAAACCCTATTAGGGGGTGAATAAAGTAGGGTAATTAGAATAGATTAGATGATTATTTTTGATTCAAACTTGTGGATTCGATCTTCAATTCAATCAACCGTAAGTTTTCTCTCCTGTTTCTCTCTTGTTTTGTGTATTTAAGTTCATGTTTTGTTTATATGCTTTTATGATGTTTAGTAGTTAGATTGTGTTGCTTTGAGTGTAGTTAGTGTCTTAATGGCTAACTGATTCTATTTGAACCTTTATCCCCCTCATTTGTGCTGGAATTTAGGGTTTTCTTTCACGTCCATCAAGTGTTCGATGAAATGGTTGAAAGAGCTTTCATATATATTTTGGGGCAATTAACTTGCGCTGAAAGGTGGAGTTGAATTGTCTAGTGTGGGTACAGTGAATAATCGGGATTGGGACATGAAAATAGTTTCAGTCGCTAGCTAAGTCAAGAGTTGTTAATCTCATAGTTCAGTTAAGCTAATCCTATGGAAATAGTGGTTAGAACAGTTAGACTAGCCTATAGATCCTTGGGAGAGGCTTAGCTGGGCTCTAATGATATAATCGATCAACTTGAATACTCGCATAACTTGGGAAGGCGAGGCTTTGACTTGATCAGTTGGTCTACCTTTGGTTTAATTGCAACTAAAGTCTTCTCTCTTTAGTATTTTAGTTCTACTTTTCCTTCACCTTTATCTTGCTTAGATTGATAAACTTGAGTTAGCTCTGGTAATTGAAAATACAACTCCGTATGGACACGACCCATACTCGCTGGTTGCTAGCTACAACTACACCGTGTGCTTGCAGTAAATTTTAACGTAATTGGTAGGTTGACACCCATATTTTCCTGGCTCTCTAATACCTTCATATGAAATTGTTATTTCTTTTATGTATCTTCTTCTTGATTTTTATAAACACAATTGAGTTATTTCTCTAATTCTGCTATTTTGAGTTGTCGCCGCTGATCTAAATACTGTAGGTTGACTTGTAAATTCTTCATATTTTTCTGAAAAATAATCATTCTGTGGAGGTAGAAATTTGTTTATTAGAGTTGCAAGTAAGTTTCTTGATTTTCAGATGAATCGTATAGTTCATAATAATGTTTATCAAATTCACAGAAGAAGCTTAAAATTGCATAGGTTGTAAATTCTTAAGTTGGTTGATTTGTAAATAGCTACTCTTCTTTTTTATTTAATAGCTTGGTTAAAGGTGGTTACAAATTCATATCCTTGAAATTGTCCTATTAAGTATTTTTCTAGAGTCCAATCTCCTTTTATATGAATTCTTACATTATTGTTAACATCGACTTACATTATATTTTTTAATGTTTGGTGATATGTTCTTGTAGTAATTATAGACTATTCCTTGAAAAGAGTTAATTATTATTTTGTATATAGCATTTACATCTCTATCTTCTTCCACGAAGTTTGGAGTTGTTAATAAGGCTGATACCATCTCTACTCTTCATGCATCTAGTGCCTTTATCTTATCTGTTGCACATTCTATGCTTAGCATATATCCCCAAGGAGAAATAGGGTCTTGAATTGTGGGATGTTTGGTATAAATTCTTCATTAATAGTTCTAGTTCTTTAACTTCACTTGTATATGTGGGTATATATTTTTGTTGATTTTTGTTCAAATTCATCTGTAGGCATTGATGTTTCTCCTTATTCAAAAGTAACTGATCCTGGGTCATTGCTAGAAGAAATTCCTATAGGCCCTCCAGTGTTCATATTTACTTCTTTAACTATTTTTAAAATTTGTAAGTCTTTGAATTCTTATCTTTAATTGTTTTATTATACTTTTCCATTAGTTGTTTTCTTCACTTTATTCCTTTGTCTTTTCCTTTAAGTTTTCTTTGTTGTTTTATCTTTTCTAGTTATAATTGTTCTGTCTTTTTTAATAATTTATCTTGGTATCTTGTTAAATGTTTCTCATCATCACTCCCTAGAATTTCTCTTGTTGGAAGTTTTATTTATAAGGGAATATATTCTTTCTTTTGTTTTGGATTTAGAGTTCATTCAAAAGTGCTAATTGTAAGTTGCATCTATATTGCTAGACCTTTGATTGTTTGGTTCATTTTGTGGATTTCTTGTTTTATATTTCTCAATCGATTTTTAATTTCTGGAAAGCTCATAGTAGCTTCTAATCTTCATCACTAAACCAGTGTTCAGTATCACTGATGTAGTTGGCACTATTGTTTATTTTGATATTTTTGTTTGCCTTTTTTCTAGTTCATATGTATTTGGTCGATTTTTCCTAACACTCTCATTCGAGTTAAATTAAATTTTTATCTGTATGAATTCCCAGCGGTGTTCTCTTTGTTGAAGCCAAAACAGCAAACTATTTAGTTTTTCTTTTGTCATTTCCTTGTATTGTTCCATTAACTTGATTTTCGCTTGAGTTCTAGTCATTATAAACCGTGATTCTTCCAGATCCATTTTATTTGTTTTCTTGAGAATAGATTCCTAGCATTCTTTCTATTAAAGAAATTATTTTTGATTTAAAAAAATCTACACATTTATATATGTTTTGGCATAAATATTTTATCAATTGTAACATATATGTATCTCTAACATTCCACTTCTATTTCTCTTTTAAATTGTTCTAAATATATTTCTAGTGCTTTTTTGGAAATATATTCATTACTTCAAAAGTTTTTTTTACCAAGGTTAATGGAAACTAGCGCCTTATAAGGCTAGTTTTGGCAGAGTTCAAAATGACTTGTCCATAATTCTAAGCTATTAATGAAATGAAGGATTTAGATTTTCTTTTGTCTTCTGCTTATCTTGTCAAGTAATTCACGTCCATATATACACATACATACATACACACACACACACACACATACACATATATATACACATACACACACACATACATACATATATATATGTATATGTATACACACACACACTCACACACACAGACACACACACGTATTTGTGTGTGTGTGTGTGTATATATGACATGTCAGCAAGTGTACGGGTGTCGTAGTATAGATTAAAAGATTGTTCTTAGGGATCAAAGTAATCTATCAAGTTCTTTCTATCAGAAAAGGTTAAGCAATTACTTAATCGAGGATTTTGATTCGATAACTTTTAATTAACTGATTCTAAATTGAAGTAAGGAAAAACGTCTAGGGATTTATTTAGTTAAGAAAGGTGTTGGATCAATACGATTAACATGTGCTTTTCTCTAATTGGATAATTTCGGGGAATTGCAATCAAATTAGAATTTGTTCTATTCTTTCAAAATCGGCCAAATTACCTAAACTAAACTAAAGTCATTCTTTAAAACTAATTTATCTTAATCTAAGTTTAATATTTTTGATTACTCTCTCACCTCCCAACGTGCAAATTTTTCTTTCAAATCATCACTATATTAGGTCTTACCAAGCAGTCTAACAATCGAATTTGAGCTTTTAGATCTTCATTCAATTGTCTTAAGGGTGCAAGCAAATTTGATCAAGTCCACTCACAACATGATAATCACTTGATAAAATGAAATCAAACCAACTTGAAAAGAAAGCACGATTCTATTGAATTAAAATTGTCCAACTACACTTTCATTAACAAACAAATCCCTAGATAAGGTAAACTATTCGCTCATGATTAAAAAATTAAACAACTAACTAAATGATTCAGCGAGATCTGAGAGGGAAGGGCTTAGCAATGACAGTCTTCAACAAAGTCTTCAAACTGCCAACAAAATCAAGTTCCTCATCAAGATTCTCACTTACACAAAAATTAAACTAAAATCCTAACTATAAAATGTAAAATTTTAGGGGATGCGAATGACTGTCTATGATGATGGATCCTCTTTTTCTGCTACTGAGGGATGCTCTTTTAAGCAAGAACTTAAGCCTTTTTGGCAACACAGTCGAAGGGAGATGAAGAGGCGATAGTTACACAGGCACCACGGTCCGTGGCAAACACCACGGTTGGACCGTGGTCTTGGTTGAAACCGAATTCTTCTACTCTTCTGTTACTCCATAAGCATAGCATCTCAGAGGCATCCGTAGGGGTCAATATACACTCAAATGAGGTCAAATGCTGGGTTAAATGATCCAAATTCTTACAAATATCATCAAGCAACCATGCCCAAGCATAAAACGAGAATAGGAGTATAAATGATAACTTAAAGCACACAATTCTCCTAAAAATGCAGCAAAATGACCTTAAAATGATATATACATTAAGCACTTATCAAATTCCCAAATGTTGAACTGTTGTTTGTCCCTAAGCAATGCTAAGACCAAAAATTATTCTAAACCTCCTCAGGATAGATATTGGTAGCATCTCTATGGCAGAGCTGATCCAAAGTTAGCCCAGAAAGGTGTAAAAATTATCTGGCAAACAGACTAGGGAATGAAATTTTTGAAAACCACTTGATATACCATAATATCAAATTTGATTCAATCCCCCAAATCATCAAACACAATCATTTACTATATGAAACAAATGGAGCTAGCAATAATCGTAGAACCTCACTATAGGCATGTGACACTCATCACTCTTGCGTTTAAAAATATTTACAGTTCTCTCAATTTTCATTCCATAGACTCAAATCTACCATAAGCTTGCCAAAACTCTCCAATTTGCCATTACTAAAATGCAAACACACTAGATAACTATGAGGACTTTTTATAAGGTTGTAACGGGGCCATGGGTAAAGGTAAGAGGAGAACAAATGTTTTGGAAATGTGGAGTTAGAAGTCATAGACTAAGAGCTACATGTTTCTAATGCATGATACAACATCCTCGCTAAACCAATACAATTTATCGATAAAATACAACCCCAATTGAAGAGATAAATAGTTAAAAGTCATAAATATTTTTACAATCCAAACAAGACTAATGCTCTTTGTATTATTCCCTTTTTTTCTTTTTCTTTTCCTTTTTTTTTGGCTTTCTTTTCTTTGTTTTTTTAATTTTTGTCTTTGTTTCTCTTTTCTAAAGAGTTAGCCAAGCAAAATCCATACCAAACTTTGAATTTCAACTCTTCTCGAAACTTTGTACAACAAGAGAAGGATTTCTTATATTAAATAAGAACACACATACCTTCATCAAACAACCAAATCCACTAAAACAATCCTAATACACCTTACTAGTTTCCAATTAAACTTAATGCAAAAGGATGAAAGGACCCTTTAGTCTTGGCGTAAGGCGTAGATAATTATCTGGCCACAGGCTGTAGTAGGAGGTGCAAATTAATGAAGGCAGTCATAAGCTCAAAGGGGTTAGCAAGGGATATAACACGTAACAAAGGTGGCTATTTGGTCTTTAGGTTTAACAAGGTAAAGAATGCCTCAATCATATTACCTAAATGCATATGCGACATGTGATCTTTAATGAGAATCAAAGCAAGTTCTAGAGAAATGATGCCAAGAAAGAGTCGCACATGAATTGACAAGAGACTAAATTGATAAATTAGTCTTTAAAAGTTCAAAGCCTCACGGGACATCTAGCAAGGTCATAACTAGCTCATTAGTAAACATATGCCAAACTTCATGTAAAGAGTCATGGGGTAATCAACTCGCACTTAACATATGGTCAATACATGAAACTCCCTTTTGAAAACTCATTCTCAAACTTTTTTATGCACAATTGGGCAAAGCAAAATATCAAACTAAACCAAAAAAGTCTACCAAGTCTACAAAGATCATCATTAGAGGATTTTTTTCTTTTTCTTCATTTTCTTTAGGTTTTTTTTATGTGTGCTCCTAATCACAATACCAAGGAAAATGTAAAAACTATAAAAAGAAACTATAAAAAAAAAAAACTAAAATGCAATCTAGATGAAAAGAAACCTAAATGCACTTCTAAAATGCCTCTAAACACATAAAATCAAAACCTACAATGAAACTTCAAAAACTATCACGAATAATATATATAATACTTAAGCACACCAGACCAAATCAGGCATCAGAAGCCATCAAGCAAGGGCTAACTCCTTCATGCTTAAACAAAACATTGTCCTCAATGGATGCACATAGTAGAAAAAGGGAAAGAGGAGTAGTAAAAAGCAATCAAAAAGGAGGTGGGGGAGGAGGATAGGATGGTTGGCCATAACAGATATGCCAATCCCGCCAGGTTTCTAAACAAGCCCTATAATCCTAGAAATATTGAGTTTGGGTAGCAAGCATCCCACGGAGCTTGTCATGGTGCTCTTGGACAAAGTTGCGAAGAGCGGCATTGTCAAAAGCAACATATGCTTGAAGGGATACTTGCTCCTTCTGGATGGACACAAGGGTGGCCTATAGGTCGGCATAGTTAGTAGGGGGTGGCTGGAAGGAAGAATAAGTCCGGCTTGACTAGAATAAGGGGGAAGGGGTGTGGGTTGAACAACCTCGGCATCACCAAATACCTAATAAAGGTTAGCCCGGTGAAGTAGGGTATTTCGATTAACATTGGGAAGCAATAGAAGCTGATCCCCAGGGTTAATCTACCATAAACATCCAGCCTCTACTTTGTAAAATTTCATTATCTCAAAAGTCGCTTGATCAAGCTGTTCAGACCCAGACACTCTATCCTCAACGTTAGGCTAAACACCCAAAAATATAGCAATAGATGTGATAATACCACCAATGACTATTCTACCCTTAGTGCTAACAGTAGCATTATACAATTGCCTGGCCAAAAATGCCTCGGGATCAAGTTGGACACCATCAAGCATACAAGATAAGAAATATAACTCAGATAATCTCGAGACATTCAAACTATCATCTTGAGTAAAGAAGCAATAAGCTAGGATACGCTGAGCTACCCGAATGCAAGAATTCTGAATATGTGTGCATTTGCAAGAACGAGTACTATACCTAACACTCCCCAAAAGCTTGCCCCAAAATGCATTGGGGTTGAATCCTCGAGGGACTTGTCCGTTTGGTAAATCCATGGTAGGTGGAAAAACCAAATATACTATTGAAGGTACCTAAGTTCAACTCATATAATTGCCCTTGCAGATAAAATGAAATGTACCCCGCTTGACATTGAGGCCCTCTAGTAACCTCAGCATGTAATGTACTCAGGAATTCTAAGGTCATGTCCCGATATGTATACTCCTTTATCTCAATAAAATGTCCCATACCACCCCGTGCAAACAACCACCGCATATCATTTAACATCCCTAAATGTCCTAATAATTCGTCATCATAATAACAAGTTGCCACAACTATACGTTTATTCAAACAAGCATATCTAACAACATGATTGGGGTTGGTTAAATTAAGAGGATGAGGAATGTTACCTTTAGCTTGTATATTGGTGGAGGTTCGAGAGGTTTGTTGAGGCCGTAATGGTGCTTGGGTTGATGATCCTACCTCCTTGATACTCCTTTGTTTCTTGATGGGTGCCATGGGTGCAAAATGGAAGAAGAATTGAAACTAAAACCTAAAAAAGAAAATTTTGAGAAAGAAAAATGTGGAATTTAAGTGAAAAGAAGAAGAATTAGAGAAGGAAGAAGATGGTTATAGAGGATGGGTAAAGGTGAGATGAGGTTGAAGAAGAAACGGTGGTAAGAGGTGAAATTTATGGGAGAAAGAGAAAGATTAAGTGAAGAGGAAGGATTTTGAGTGAAATTAGAGTAAAAAATGATAAGAAATGAGGGAGAAATGGAGGTTTAGCAATGGTGGGTTTAGAGAGAGAAAGAGGAAGGTAGAGAGAGAGAGAGAGAGAGTGTAGAAGAAGAAGAAGATAGGGGAAGGTTTGGATGGTCATTATAGTCAAAACCCTTGACCATAGTCGTAGCAGCTCACCACGATCCGTGGGGGTCATCATGGGCAAACCGTGGTGTCTGCTATAAACCAAAAATTTTTTGTTTTCCTGGGTGGGCAACCCCACGACCATGGTGCTGGGCTACTTGGTCGTGGTGCCGAACATTTCTCCTTTTTTTTGCATCTGTTTTTTTTTGTTTCTAGTTTTTTTCCTTTTTCATGCTTATGAAAAATTACAAGAAACAATGAAAATCAAAGCTAAAAAAAGGGCTTGGGTTGCCTCCCAAGAAGTGCACTTTTAAGGTCAAGAGCCTGGCCATACTTCTATACTTGCTCTGGATCGGTGAGTGTATGGACAGTGGCCTTCTCAATAGTTTGTCCCACAAGATAGGGTTTTAGTCACTGTCTATTAACTGTGAACGCATCAGCAGACTCACTCCACACTTCAACTGCTCCACTGGGTTGAACTTTGGTAGCTTGAAATGGTCCCCACCACCGGGATTTCAGCTTGCCAAGAAATAATCTCAATCTCGAGTTAAACGATAGGACCATGTGACCTTTTTCGAATCTCTTCTTCATGATGTGTCTGTCATGCCATCTCTTACTTAGTTTACTCTTTATAGATGCGTGAACTCGTATAGCCTCCAACCTTAGTTCATCTAGCTCATTCAATTACAAGAATCTTCATTCTCCAGCTGCTTTAAGATCAAAATTTAGTGACTTTATAGCTCAATATGCCTTATGTTCCATCTCTACCGGTAAGTCACAAGACTTTCCAAACACCACCCAGTATGGAGTAGTGCCTAGAGGAGTCTTGTAGGCAATGCGATAAGCCCAGAGAGCATCATCAAGCTTGAGTGACCAATCTTTATAGGATTGATCCATCATTTGCTCCAATATACTCTTCAACTCCCAATTCAAGAGCTCTACTTGCCCACTCGTTTGGGGATGGTAAGGCATAGCAACCTTATGAAACACCTCATTTTTTTTAATTATGACTCAAGAGGCTTGTTGTAAAAGTGTGTTCCATTGTCACTTAGAAGAGCTCTTGGCATGCCAAACCTTGTGAAAATATTCTTCTTGAGGAACTGGATGACAACCTTAGAATTATTTGTCATGGTGGCAACGTCTTCCACCCACTTAGAAACATAGTCAACTGCTACAAGGATGTACATTTTGTTACAAGAAGGAGAAAAAGGACCCATGAAGTCAATCCCCTATACATCGAACAACTCAATCTCAAGTATGCCACTTTAAGGCATCTCATGCCTCTTGGTAATATTCCCCGTTCTATAACATCTATCACAAGACATGATAAATTTTCTTGCATCCTTGAAAAACCGGGGCTAATAGAAGCCTACTTGGAGTACTTTTGCAATCGTCTTATCTGAGCTAAAGTGTCCATCGTAGGTTGAAGCATAGTAATGGTGCAAGAGACTATGGACCTCATCTTCCGGCAAGCATCTTCTATAGATCCCATCTCTACACAACTTGTAAAGAAAGGCTCTTCCCACATATAGGTTTTGGTATCGGAAAAGAATTTCTTTCTTTATGGTGGGACAATCCTGGAGGTAACAACCCACGCATTTTGGAGTTGACCAAATCAGCATACTATGGGGTAGCTTGGTAGGAAATGGAAAAGAGTTGCTCATCAGGGAAGGAATCATCAATGGGGAGCTCTTCACTAGGAGTAACCTTGGGGCCTAGGCAAGATAGATGATCGACAACCACATTTGTCAACCCGGCCTTGTCTTTGATATCCAAATCAAACTCTTGAAGGAGGAGGACCCATCGGATGAGTCGGGGTTTGGAGTTAGATTTCTTCATTAAGTCTTTCAAAGTGGTATGACCAGTAAAGACAATGACCTTGGAATTGATCAAGTAAGATCGAAATTTTTCTAAGGAAAAGATAACCGCTGAGACTTCCTTCTCCGTTGGGGCATAATTCACTTGAGCCCCATTAAGAGGACGGCTTGCATAATATATGGCATATGGCTTAATTATCCTTTCGTTGGCTAAGAATGGCACCCACTGCATAGTCACTTGCATCACACATCACTTCAAAAGGTAGCTACCAATTCGGAGCTTGCATTACTAGAGCCGTGATTAATGCCTCTTTTAACCTAAGAAAAGCACTCAAACATTCTTTATTAAACTCAAAAGACATATCTTTGACAAGTAGTTGGGTGAGAGGTTTTGCAATTTTTGAAAAATGCTTTATGAACCATCAATGAAAACCAACATGTCCAAGAAAATTCTTCACACCCTTTACAGAAGTTGGTGGTGGCAATTTTTCAATCACCTCCACCTTTGCTTTGTTAACTTCAATTCCTTTGTTAGAGACAACATGATCGAGGACAACCCCCTTATGCACCATAAAATGACACTTTTCCCAATTCAAGACCAAACGCACATCTTTACATCTTTGCAAGACCTTGGATAAATTATTCAAGCAATGGTCAAAGGTTGCACCATACACAGAAAAATCATCCATAAAGACTTCCATTATGTCCTCAATAAAATAAGAGAAAATAGCCATCATACAATGTTGAAATGTAGCGGAGCATTACACAACCTAAATGGCATCCTTCTATAAGCATATGTACTATAAGGACAAGTGAAACTAGTTTTTTCTTGGTCATTAGGATGGATAAGGATTTAAAAGAAACCCGAATACCCATCTAAGTAGCAAAAATATGAGTTCTTAGCCAACCTTTCAAGTATTTGGTCAATGAAGGAAAGGGGGAAGTGATCTTTACAAGTGGCTTTATTCAATTTCTAATAATTAATGCACATACGCCATCCCGTGATAGTCCTAGTGGGAATTAGCTCATTATTCTTGTTTTTAACAATGGTCATTCCCCCTTTCTTAGGTAAAACATGGACTGGGCTTGCTTCTGTACTATCGGAGATAGGGTAGATAAGGGCGGCCTTAAGCAGTTTCAAAATTCCCTTTTTGACCACCTCTTGCATGCTAGGGTTCAACTTTATTTGGTGTTCAATTGAGGGCTTACGATCATCTTCCATTAAGATTCAATACATACACATAGAAGGATGAATTCCTTCTAAGTCATTAAGAGTGTATTCGATGCGTTTACGATGCTCTCTAAGTACTCTAAGCAAAGAGTCAATTTACGATGCATTCAAACTTGCATTCACAATCACAGGATATGTAGAGTTAGGTCTAAGGAATTCATATCTCAAGGATGAAGGAAGAGGTTTCAGTTCTACCTCGGGAGCTTTTGACGCATCAGACAAGGGCTTATTTCAACCTTTAATGGTTCCACCTTGGTGAGGGAAGATGAAATTGGTGGAGAGGCTTCGAAAAGTTGAGCACACATGGCTACTTCAGGATTTTCATCCTTAGTAGTGCTGTCATTTAACATCAAGTGCTCAAGACGATCATTAGAATCAAGGTTAAAGACGGCTTCCCGTGTCAAACCTTCAACCACATCAATCTTATTGCACTCATCAGAAATGAAAGAGAATTTAGCAGCTTTCTACAAGTTAAACTCCACATGATCATCCCCCACATCAAAAGATAGCTTATCATTTTTCACATTAATACAGGACCCAGTAGTGGCCGAGAATGGCCTCCCAAGAATGATGGAGGTGCGCGTATCCTCTTCCATTTCTAAAATCACGAAGTCTACCGGCACATACAAATCTCCTACTTTTATTGGAACATCCTTTAAAGCACCCATAGGGTATTTCACAGAACGGTCCGCTAATTGTAAGGAGATAGTAGTTGGTCTAATTTCTCCTAGTTCTAATTTTTCACATATAGAAAGGGCATCAAGCTCACACTTGACCCTAAATCACACAAAGCACAGTTTATATACACATTCCCTATTAGGCTGGGAATTGAAAAACTACTTGGATCCTTAAGCTTAGCAGGAAGCTTGTTTTGGATCGATACACTGCACCTTTCAGTCAAATCTACAGTCTCATACTCTTCTAGCTTTCTTTTGTTAGATAGAATTTCTTTCAAAAATTTAGCATATGAAGGCATTTGAGACAAAGCATCAGTAAATGGGATGTTTATGTGGAGTTTCTTAAGGACTTCTAAAAGCTTCCTAAATTGTAAATTAAGTTTTGCTTTAGCCATCCTTTGAGGAAATGGCAAAGGTGGGGTGTATGGTTTTAGGGAAGTGATCTTAGGGCCCTTAGGAACCTCATCAGACCTATGCACAACATCATCGACCACCCCCTTAGAGTGCGTATACACGTTTTTCTCAGCGTTCTCAACATGTTCATTCTTATCATGCAAAGACTCATCATTGGTAACCTCCTTAGGTCCCTCTAGTTGTTTCCCTCCTCTTAAAATCATAGCATTGCATTGCTCCCTAGGGTTAGGTCCGGGCTTACTAGGAAGTCTATCCAGGGTGGAAATGAAAAGCTAGCTTGTTGGACAATTTGGGCTTCCAACATCTCGTTGTGATTTGTAAGCACATAAACCTTAGAGGCTAATTGCTTAATATACCCATCTTGTTTTTGTTGCGCTAAAAACATACTTTCCATCATAGCCTCTAAATTAGACTTTTGGGGTACTTATGGAGGGAAAGTGGGGCTTTGAAAACCAGGGGGTGGTCTCACATTCATTGGGGGCATATTCAGAGGGCTTAGATTAGACTTATATGAGAATTTCGGATGAATCCTCTAATCCGGATTGTAGGTACTAGAGTAAGGGTCATTGGCCGGTCTTGGGTTGAAGTTTTGGACATAATTGACCTCACTAGAGTCTTAAGAAAAAGAACTCCTAACTTGATAATTTAAAGTCACATGGTCAATAGAACCACAAATTTCACATTGGGAAAGGGCACTAGAATTCACCGCATTAACATATATACGGTCCAACCTTTGTGCCACAGCATGAACTTTAGCAGAAAGCAAAGTAAATGCATCAACTTCAAGCTTACCTCTAACCTGTTTGGGTTGGCTTCATTTGGTGGACCATTGGAAATTGTTGAGCATCATCTCCTCAATCAAATTATAGGCCTCATCTTCAGTTTTATTCATCAAAGTTCCTCCTGCCACGACATCGATAGTGGACCTTACAGGTTGGGTCACGCCATTATAGAATGCTTGAACAATCGTCCATCTTTGAAGACTACGGTGAGGGCATAACCGCAGTGAATCCTTGAATCGCTCGTAAGCCTCATAGAGCATCTCATCATCCCTTTGAGTGAAGTTGGTGATGCGATTCCTTAAACTTGCCGCTTTCCTTGGTGGGAATAATTTAGCGAGGAAAGCTCTAGTAAGCTCATCCCATGTGGTGATACATCCCAAAAGCAAAGAATGTAGCCATGCTCTTACCTTATCCCTAAGTGAGAAGGGAAATAACCACAGTCAGATGGCATCGGTGGAGACTCCGTTAAGTTTCAATGGGTCGTACACCTCTAAAAAGACAGAAAGGTGCAAGTTCAGGTCTTCTAAAGTGGTGCCTCAAACTAGGACTATTGCATAATGGAAATGAGAGCCGACTTGAGCTCAAAACTATTTGTGTCAACGTTAGGGTGAGGATGCTTGAGGCGATGCCTTGGACTCCAGGGGTAATAAAATCCATAATCATCGTTCTTCGGCCTCCTCCTCCTCCTGCCATATTTGTTGAAGTTCTTCTAGCCTTGCATCTTTGTTCCACAAGTTTTTGATTCTTCCTCCTAAAAGGGAAAGTCCTCCTAAACTCGGGATTGGGTTCTCATAGAAATGGACTTCGCCTAAACTGGGAAGATTCCGGCAAGCACAATCACCAACAAAAACAATGCAATCAAACAGTAAATAGGAAAGGGAAAAAAACAAAAGACATACACACACACACACAGA